>JAJPUD010013507.1:0-14199 GCA_023553655.1 Myrmecobius fasciatus
ACTTTTCGGGAAAGCGCCCCAATTTCAAATTTTTTTTGTTAGGTTTTTTACTTAGCTTTGCTTTGCTTGAAAAAAAAAAAACCCACTATTAAAATAACTGAAAATTCAGTAGTGTTCCCTGAAAAATCTTTTAACAACCAAAAAAACAAGCTCTTTTGTTAATTTTCACATTATTTATTTATTTTGCTGAGGCAATTGGAGTTAAGTGACTTGCCCAGGGTCACACAGCTAGGAAGTGTTAAGTATCTGAGATCAGATTTGAACTCAGGTCTTCCTGACTTCAGGGCTGGTGCGCTATCCACTGTGCCATCTAGCTGCCCCTAGTTTTGCATTATTTTTCAACTGTGTTCCAATAATTCTAAAAGCATATTTTTTCAAATACTAATATTTCTTAATGTTGGCTTCCTGGAATCATCTAATCATCATGTAACTATTGAATGCAAATGGTTTACATTCAGAAGAATTCATTGGTACTTTAGACAAAAACATTTAAAGTGCTGTTTACTAATAGATATCAACTATTTTTCTTTCAGTTACTAATAATAATCTGACAATTTCATTATAAAAATATGTATTGAAGTTTCATTATCATTAAACCATCACTGTGCCAAATAGATTAAGCACCTTTCTGGGAATGGTCATCCATCTACTCTGTCAGTCTTTAGAGATCAATGGCTGCTTTCTACACTGCCCTTTGGCATTGGAAATGAAAGCATGAACGTATGATTTATTGACTTGATACAGTAGAGGACACAAATCCTAGTATATCACCACAGGTATAAAGAAATATAGTTAGTTCTGCTACAGCATGTTTCAAAAACTAAAAATTCAAGTTTGTTTTTCTGAGATTTCTTCCAAGAAAAACATCTAGAAAACTCAGAAAACCCAAACAACTTCACAATAATTCACTATGCATTTCTTCCTATGACCACTTTCACAAGCAAACATTAGGTTTTTGTCAAGGTAAAGTTCTATAGTTATGATTTATCTTCTCCCATTCCCTTTTCTCATGGCTTTGGCTAGGTAAGAGTTGTAGCCTGATCAACTTGCTTATGCAGCTCAGAAGTCAGGGCTAGAGTCATTATTTGTTGTAGTATTTATGTATTACTTAACCACTTAATTTGTATCAAACTCTAACATTTTAGTTAGTATTTTTTTTTTTAAAAAGTATCACTGTTCAAATTTTTGGGTATTGTGCTCCTAACTTGGTTTTCCCATAATCTGGTTTTTATTGTGCAATTTTTCATACCACAGTTCTTTTGGGGAATGTATTATGTCTTATTTAGCAGAACTAACTGTAGTTACCTTCCCCAAACATCGGAAATGATTGCTACTAGAAATCAACAAAGTCTCTAAATAGTAGTAGGAGCTGCCCCACTTTGTTCCCAACTAGAACTTGTCAGTTGACAACAGAACTCTTTGTTCTTTCCTTTCACTTCCCTTTGTCCATATAGGGTATCATATACTTACGTGTGGATCCATTGCTCAAAGAAATGCAAATTTTGATCTCTGAAACCTTGCAAGATATCTTGGGGATTACAGATTAGATTTCTTTTTTAAGGACCATGCCTTAAACCAAAATCATTATGGGCTCTCAACTGATTGACCAACAATAGCTCCCAGTCCAAGACCCACTTGGTCATTTTTGGTCCCTGATTGAATCAGAGTGAATACAAATAGCAATTATTTCTGTTTTGGCCAGAAACCTGAGGACACACACACACATATGCATATATCCACATGTATTTGGGGAGATGGGGAATCTACAATTGCTCTGATCCATATGTTGCCTCTGGACCAAGTGGCTCTGGAAGACAAAGTGAGTAAAGTGTCCTTTGTACAACCCTTCCTCACTTCAATCCCATTCACTTACATGTGATGACATCCCTGATGTCATGATCCTCCTCAAAAATAAAAGCCAAACAACATCCAGAAATCAACAGACTCTTTAAAGAGTGAAGCATTGTCATTTACAATGACAGTTGGAAACAATTTCATTATTGCTTTCCTTCTTTTTCATAAAGCTTTAGTGTTTTCCTACTACTCATAAAGTCAAATTAAAATTAATAATGCAGATATAATCTGGCTCTTATCTAGTCAAAATATTTTCTCCAGTATGCCTCCAAACAAATTTTCTGCTTTAAGGATATTCACTTTCACAACATCCCAAATGTTTGTATTGTCATAGAAAGGATATTAAAATTGAAGTCAGAAGATGTATTTGCAAATTCAACACTAATTTCTTACATTTATGTGACTTCAATTGAGTCATATTACTGCTTCAAATCATATTTTTCTTTTTTTTCTTTTCTTTTTTTCAAATATTATTTTCCTAAATTGTAAAATAGTTAATAATATTTGTATGATCTGTGCCACATGACAGACAAAATTGCATCATAAACCCTCAGTACATTAGAATTATGTGAGGTGTTACAAAATGTATTTCCTCTTCACTTTTCAGAGAACCAAGAATCCTTCAATGCTGTTTAGATCTCATCTCCAATGTGGCTAGTTTCCCAAGCCTTGGACTGTTAGTGCCTCACCAAATTATTTTATGTTCAATTTATCTCTATTTTGCACATAGATATATGTCTATTCCTCCAATTTCAATGTTTGTTTGAAAGGATCTATTATAGAATTTATTCAAGAGCATGTTCATTTACTCATATTAAACTGTAAGCCCTCCCCCTATTAGATTATAACTTCCTTGAGGGCAAAGAGGATCCTTTGACTCTTTTTATAGCCCCAGTGCCCATCACATAGGAAGCATATAATGAATTTTTATGCATTACTACTACGCTGCTTTTACTGCTGTTGCTATTACTATATATGGAACAAACAGTACAAAGGAATGAGTTGGGCCTAAGGTTCAAAAGAAGGAGGAATGGGCTGGGAGATTGTAAAGCTCTTTTACTGACACTGAGCTTTTATTAAAATTCAGGCCCATATTTTTAGTACTGATATTTTACCTTTGTTACTAGATGTCAGTGAGATGTCTGACACTACTGCCTCTGAAGAATTAACAACAGATATTACAGAGGGCAACTGAAATAAGTACAATGACATGATCAGGGCATAAAAAGAAATTCTGAAGGTCTCCTATAAAACAGAACATAGCCAATGGACAGCCAGAATGATGCACTGGTACCCTTGAAATAGGAGGAGAAAATGAGGAAGGACACTAGCATATTGGATGAATCCTAAGTAGCAAAAGCTTGAAAGATCACACACAAGAGTCCAATAGGTTTGATAGGCATAGATGGATTATGACCTCCATTATTGTAGAGAACTTCCAAACTGACAAGATCCATTTAAGTGTGGGTACATTATATAGCTTCTCTCCCAAATATAATGTTTTCACATTAAAGGAAGGGACTTTAATTTTTGTATATTGTGTTGTATGATACCTTGTATGGAATAGGCATTTAATAATTGCCTGTAAATTGATGATGATGGTGGCTATTTTGCATTGGGACTTTAACACATATTATTGCTTCCTTGTTTTATCCTCTTCACCCATCTAGATCCTCTCCATTTTTTAAGACTGAGATGAATAATGAAGTTCACATTTAATTGGGCATAAGGCTAATAGAAAAGGTTTGTTTTTCCCTTTCTAATAATACAAGATAATAGATAATATAAATATTCTATTTTAAAATTCATGATTTTCAAATGCAGAAAGGCAGAAATAGTAAATGCATTTTTCTCAGATCATGATGCAACAAAAAATTATACGCAAGAAAAGGCCAAGTGAAAATAAAACCAAAATTTAATTGGTCTTAATTAATTAATTTTGAAGAATGAGTGGATTAAACAACAAATTATAGACACAATAAATAACTTCATCCAAGAGAGTGACAACAATGAGACAACATATCAAAATTTGTGGGATGTAGCCAAAGTGGTTATTAGGGGAAATTTTATATCACTAGATACTTATTTGCATAAAATAGAGAAAAAGAACATCAATGAATTGGGTTTGCAACTAAAAAAGCTAGAAAAGAACAAATTAAAAACCCCCAATTAAATACTAAATTTGAAATTCTGAAAATAAAAGGTGAGATTAATAAAATTGAAAGTAATAAAACTATTGAATTAATAAATAAAACTAAGAGTTGGTTTTAGAAAAAACCAACAAAATAGATAAGCCTTTAGTTAATTTAATTAGAAAAAAAGAAAGAGGAAAATCAAATTGTTAGTCTTCAAAAATGAAAAGGGAGAACTTTCCACCAAAGAAGAGGAAATTAGAGCAATAATTACGAGCTATTTTGCCCAACTATAAGATAATCTAAGTGAAATGGAGGAATACTACAAAAATATATATTGGCCAGACTAACAGAAGAGAAAATAAATTACTTAAATAGTCCAATTTTAGAAAAAAGAAATAGAACAAGCTATTAATCAACTCCTTAAGAAAAAATTTCCAGGGCCAAATGCATTTACATGTGAATTCTACCAAACATTTAAAGAACAATTAATTCCAATACTGTGCAAACTATTTGAAAAAATAGAGAAAGAAGGAGTTCTACCAAATTTCTTTTATGACATAGATATAGTGCTGATACTTAAACCAGGTAGGGTAAAAACAGAAAAAGAAAATTTCCTTAATAATTATATATATAGGGGCAGCTAGGTGGCGCAGTGGATAGAGCACCAGCCCTGAAGTCAGGAGGACCTGAGTTCAAATCTGGTCTCAGACACGTAACAGCTGTGTGACCCTGGGCAAGTCACTTAACCCCAATTGCCTTAGCAAAAAAAAAAAATAATAATAATAATTATACATATATATATAATATAATAATAATAATTCTTAAATAAAATATTAGCAAAGAGATTACAGAAAGTCATCCCCAAGATAATACACTATAATCAAGTAGGATTTATGCCAGGAATGCAGGGCTAGTTCAATATAAGAAAAGGTATTAGTATAATTGACTATATCAATAACCAAACTAACAAAAATCATATGATTATCTCTATAGATGCAGAAGCATCTCATTATTGAAGAGAACCATGTCCATCAGAATAGATCATCGTATAGTCTTATTGTTACTGTGTACAATAATCTCCTGGTTCTGCTCATTTCACTTAGCATCAGTTCATGCAAGTCTCTCCAGGCCTCTCTGAAATCATCCTGCTGGTCGTTTCTTACAGAGCAATAATATTTCATAACATTCATATACCATAATTTATTCAGCCATTCTCCAATTGATAGGCATATGACTCAAATTTATAAGAATTCAAGCCATTCTCCAATTGATAAATGGTCAAAGGATATAAATATAAAATTTTCAGATGAAGAAATTAAAACCATTTTAGTCATATGAAAAGGTGATCTAAATCACTATTGATCAGAAAAATGTAAATTAAGACAACTTTAAGGTACCACTACACACATTTCAGATTAGCTAAGATGACAAGAAAAGATAATGATGAGTGTTTGAGGGATGTGGGAAAACTGGAACACTAATATATTGTTGGTGGAACTGTGAACGGATCCAGCCATTTTGGAGAACAATTTGGAACTATGCCCAAAGGCCTATCAAAATATGCATAACCTTTGATCCAGCAGTGTTTCTCCTGGGCTTATATCCCAAAGAAATTTTAAAGGTAGGAAAGTGATTCATATGTGCAAAAGTTTGTGGCAGCCCTTTTTGTAGTGGAAAGAAACTGGAAACTGAATGGATGCTCATCAACTGGAGAGTGGCTGAATAAATTATGGTATATGAATGTTATGGAATATTATTGCTCTGTAAGAAACGACCAGCAGGACGATTTCAGAGAAGCCTGGAGAGACTTGCATGAACTGATGCTGAGTGAACTGAGCAGAACCAGGAGATCATTACACATGGCAAGAAGAAGATTATACTACAATCAAGTCTGACAGATGTGGCTCTTTTCAACAATGAGACAATTCAGGCTAGTTCCAATGATCTTGTGATGAAGAGATCTATCTGCACCCAGAAAGAGAATTCTAGGAAATGAGTGTGGATAACAGAATGTAATGCTCAGGGAGAAACTGAGGCAGTATCACACAGTGGAAATTAGGTAATGCTTTATTGATGTTAATTGAGAGTTCAGAATCCATAGCTATGGATCAGGACTGGTGGGACGCATGTCTCAAAGCACCCAGTCCAGCCCAGAGAGTTAGACTGACAGACATGTCAGCCGACTGAATAATACAAAGAATTCAGCAACTCCATCAAGGGACTTCATGCATTATGTAAGGTTCTATAGCTCAAGGAGACAAAGAACTCATGGGAACAGCTGAGAAATATCAGGGGTTCAAAAGAAACTAGCAATTCAATTCTGACAGATAGGGAGTGAGGGATGCCTTGGCAAAGACTGCTAGTCTGGGTCATACAGATAAGGGGGATGTCAAGGCTGGCCACCTGGAGGTTTCATGATTCCTTTGGAATGTGAGTCCAATTAGTTCTGAAGGTCAGGAGGTGGGGGCTGCTATTCTGGGACAGAGCAATTAAGAGAGACTGAAACAGCAATTAAGGGAAACTGAAACACAAACTGAGGGAAACTGAGACAGGGAAACTGTGGTACTCCAAGAATAGCCTTTTCACTCTTTTTGTTGTTGTTTGCTTGCATTTTATTTTCTTTCTCATTTTTTTCCTTTTTGATTTGATTTTTTGCAGCAAGATAATTATATAAATATGTATGCCTATGTTGAATTTAATATATATTTTTACCATGTTTAACATATATTGGATTACTAGTCATCTAAAGGAGGGGGTGGGGGGAAAGAGAAGGAAAATTGGAATACAAGATTTTATAAGAGTTAATGTTGAAAAATTATTCATGTATAAATTTTGAAAATAAAAATCTCTAATTAAAAAAAATAAAACCAATGTTTTTTTTCAAGTGTTCTCTTTAGTTATTCAGAATCAACAGTCTGATAGCAAAGAGTTCAACACCCATCCATGCTCCTTTTGAGGTCAAAATGTGGTATCAAAAGATGAAAGTATTATGAGTGTACTGAGGTTCAGAAATAGCAAGTGACTCATCCAGGATTATTCAGGGAGTATCAAATTCAGCTCTTATCATCTGTTTGCAAGTTTAGCTCTCATTAGATCACTTTATAGTTAAATCCCATTTCTAATATAAAACTTTCCCTAACTATGGAATCCTTTTAGTCCTTCCAAGATCAGTTAAACACCAGAATAAAGCCTTCCTTAAATCTCTCTAGCAAAAAAGTTCTCTCTCTCTCTCTCTCTCTCTTTCTCTCTCTCTCTCTCTCTCTCTCTCTCTCTCTCTCTCTCTCTCTCTCCTTTTCTCCTCTTATTAACTATCAAGTAAAATAGTACTTGTAAAAAGTTCTACCATCCTTAATGAGCTATATAAATGCTCATTATTGTTCTCATCCATATTCCCAATAAGATTTATTACAAAACAGAATACTGTTTAATAAGTACTTGTTGAATTGAAAAGTAGGCGAGAAATCAATTGATGGTTTAATAAAAGCTGTAATGTTAGTGCTAGAAAACATCCTTGTTTGTTTAACAATAGGTATATTTACTTAATCCTCTCCTCTGATTCTAAATAAATTGAGGGTGTTTCTTTCCTCTCTAATAAGAATGCTTTTTTTACAGTGTATTCAGCATAATATTTTTTAAATTTTATTTTATTTGCAAAACATATGTATGAGTAATTCTTCAACATTAACCCTTACATAGCTTTCTGTTACAGATTTTTCCCCCCAACTCCCCACCCCCCCAAATTGCAGGATATCCACTACATGTTAATTCTGTTAAAATACTTGACAAATCGAATATATGTATACATATTTCCAAACTTATCATTGTTGTGCAAGAAAAATCGTATCTGCACAAAAGACACATCAGATAAAGGAAATACAATGTAAGCAAACATCAATCAAGAGTATGAGAATGTTATGTTGTGGTCCACATTTCACATCCCCTCTCTCTGGGTGTATATGGCTTTCTTCAGTGAACAATTGGAAATGGTTTGAAACATTTCATTGTTGAAGAGAGCCATGTCCATCAGAATTGATCATCATATAGTATTGTTGTTGCCATGTATAATGATCTCCTGATTCTGCTCATTTCACTCAGCATCAGTTCATGGAAGTCTCTCCAAGCCTCTCTGAAATTGTCTTGCTGGTCATTTCTTACAGAACAATAATAAAGAATGCTTTTTTAAAGAGTATTCTTAAAAAAAAACGATTAAGTCCTAATTAGAGGCAACTGGAGTTGTAGATGGGAATTTGGTTGAAGCTGTGACTCTGGAGAGGGACATGATAATGAATGAAAAATACTCAGTAGATTAGGTATCACACTCCATTTTTGGTCGGGTAGATAGAAGTATATTTGCTCTTCCCTAATTGCAAGTGGAAATAAATGAGAGGAAATAATTGACAATGAGGAGGAGCACACTTCTTTCACATGCCTGGAACTATTTAAAAAACATAAGTTGCAGAGTTCTTCCATGTTGGATTCCCACAAAGAAGATGCATCTGACCTCTAGATGTCAATAGCCTAGAGAAAATCTCCAATACTCAGTGATATTAAGGCTCTGGTAAAAGCCATGTATCATTTATGCAATTTTGAGAAATAGTGTGCACTAATAATTAAACTCCCTAAATATGAAAAAGGGTGTTAAGACAACATGAAATACTGAGAAAGAAGAGGAAAGGGAAAAGATGTTGGAATTTCAACATGATATTATGTGAACCCACTCATACATTTCATACATGAGCTTGACAGAGTTTGTTTGATATTCTTTGCACAGGTGCAATATTGTGGGCTTTAAACTTACTGAAATATGCACACTACTCTAATGTTCCTATTTATTTTCTCGATAAAGAAATGAAAAACTAAGATGTCCTAACTGTAGCAGATTTGAAACTATATTACATAGATATAATCATTAAAACTACTTGGGTCTAAGAAACAGTGGTGGGTCAGTGGAATAAGTTAGATATACAAAATACAGTAGTCAATGACTATAATAATTTACTGTTTGATAAACTTCAAAATTTCAGTTTCTGGGATAAGAACTCACTATTTGACAAAAACTTCTGAGAAAACTGGAAAATAATGTGGTATAAAATAGTATGCCTACTGAAAGTAGGCATAAACAAATCTCATACCATATACCAAGATAAGATTGAAATGGGTACATTTTTAGACATAAAGAGTGATAGGATTAACAAATTAGGAAAGCAAAGTATATTTTAACAGTCATATCTATGAAGAAACAGAATTTATTACCAAACAGGAGATAGAAAACATTATAAAATGCAAAATGGATAACTTTGATTACATTAAAAAGTTTTTCACAAAAACGGATGCAACTAAGATTAGAAGGAAAGCAGAAAAAGGGGGAAGAAATTTTTATAGCTATATATAGATATATAATCTATGTTTATAAATTCCTCAAATATATGGAGAACTGAGTCAAATTTATAAGAATACAAATCATTCCCTTTTTGGTAAAAGGTCAAATAATATGAACAGGTAGTTTTTATATGAAGAAATTAAAGTTATTTATAATTATATGAAAAAATGCTCTGAAATCACTATTGTGTGGGATAAAAATCCAATTCCCAATTCAAAATCATTACTCAGAGATTTCTCAAAGTGAAGATTAGAAGTTTTATTTGAATTTTGTGAAATTCCCTGGGACAATCATTCTTCTCCGGGCCACAGCCAGGAGAGGAATGAGTGCACACCTTGCTCACCTGAGTCCAGACTTATAGGGAAAGAAAAGGCAGAGCCACCTCCAGGCCTGTTAATCTCAGAACAAAGCACTTCCCGCCCATTCAATGCCCGATGATATCAACCAGACCCTTCAACAACTAGCAGACTGGTTCTGGTTTGCCTTCGATATTCTAAAAGGCCACAATTTAGCTCTCTTCCTGCAACAGGATCCCCAACGAAAAACCCTACCAATTTCTCACAATCATTATAATGAGAAGTCCTCAGTTTCCCATCTCATTCACTATTGATTGGAGAAATGCAAATTAAAACAACTCTGAAATACCAATTTATACCTATTAGGTTAGCTAATATATGAGAAAAGGAAAATTATAAATGTTGGAGAGGATGTGAGAAAATTGGGACACTAATGTTTTGTTGGTAAAGTTGTGAACTGATCCAACCATTCTGAAGAGCAATTTGAAACTATGCTTAAAGGATTATAAAACTGCATATATATTTTGATCCAACAATACCACTACTAAGTCTGTATCTTAAAGAGATCATTCAAAAGGGAAAAGGACAGACATATGCAAAAATCTTTATAGCAGCTCTTTTTTATGATAACAAAGAACTAGAAATCTAGAGAATGCTCTTCAATTGGGGAATGGTTAAACAAACTGTGGTATGTGAATGGAATGGAATACTGTTGTTCTATAAGAAATTATGCACAAGTGAATTTCAGAAAAACCTGGAAAGACTTAAATGAAATGATGTTGAGTGAAGTAAGCAGAACCAGATGAACATTTTACAAATTAGCAAAAACATTGTGAGATGATCAACTATGCAATGATCAACTTAGCAAAGATCCAAGCCAATTCCAAAAGATTCAGGATGAAATGCTATCCATATCCATTAAAAAAAAAGCAAAAAACAAAAAACAAAAAAATTATGAAGTCTGAATGCAGATCAAAGGATACTGTTTTAGGGTTTTTTTTGCATTTTATGTTTTTTCTTTCTCATGTTTTTCCCTTTTATTCAAATTCTTTTTTCATAACATAACTAATGGAAATAAGTTTAACATTACTATTACATATATAACCTATATCAGATTGCTTGCTGTCTTGGGGAACAGGTAGAAGAAGAGGAGAAGGAGAAAAATTTGGAATTCAAACTCTAACAAAAATGAACATTGAAAACTATCTTCACATATAATTGAAAAAACAAAATACTATTGAGTGGGGAAAAAAAGACAAGAAAAATTGTGTAAGAACAAAATTACAATACAAATACCTCTGATAAAACTCTGATAATACCTCTGATTACTGTGGAGAGGAGAAGGGAAAATGACACAAACACAAGTTATTTCATATATAAACCTCTGAGAATCTAATTTCCTATCATAGAATTACAAACAACCATCATTAAAAACTTAGATTTATCAACCAACCACTCAATAATTTACTCATTTTAGTGGGAAGAAATACAAATTTTAAACTAAATTTTAGCCCAATGATACTTTCATTTAAAAAAAAAATTAAAGTTGAAATTTATTAGACACAAATACTTACACTATGGAAAAAATAATAGTCTTGACACATTGTCTTACAACACTATACAGATGATTTTGTTAATGAGTGGCATAGCAACAAACTGAAGAATATAAACTCCATGAAGGTAAGAATGCTACCTTCTCATGTTTGCATCTTCTACAATACTCAGCAAAAGATTTTGCAATCATTGTGCACTTATTAAAATGTTTCTTTACTTGAATATAATTAAAATATCAGCTACTGTGAGAAATTGGAAAAATAGACTCACTAGACCAGGTCTGAGACTTACTGAATCAGACTAAGACCTGTCATGCCCTCCACCTCCACTGGCTGAGTCAAGGTTATATATCTTTTTCAAAACACCCTCAGGCCCAGCCCCCACATCTAATGGGGAAGGAAGAAGACAAGATTTAGAAACTCATGTCATGTGCTTCCAGGTCCTTTCCTGTGTCCTCAGTAGATGAAGCTCAAAAGCTATCTATTTCTTGGCAAAGATACTCAAGTTATTTGCCATTTCCTTTTCCAGTGGATTAAAGCATGCTTAACTTGCCTCCCAGCTAGTGAGGGTCTGAGGCTGGAAATGTTCTTGACTCGAGGTCCAGCCCTTTCTCCACAATGCCACCTCACTGTCTCTGTCTGTAAAAAATTATTTGAAAGACAATTTTACTTTAAAAAAAAAATAAGCAGCAAATCATGAGAGAATGAGAGAAGTTGAAGCAGACTCTAGTGAACTTAGCAAAATCACATTTAAAGCTTACTCTTTTTATTTTTTGAAATATAAGAAGAGAGCTAGGGATGTGCTCGAATCTATTGGGAGTATTAGCATCCATATTCATTACAAAGTTTCCTACATAAAATAATTTTTTCCCCTAAACATAGGACTTCCCTAGGAATAATCAAAAGTGTAGATTTTTGTAGTGAATCCACTCTGGAATAACAATATAACCTATTTAACCAATAAGCCTGAAGCAAAAAAAAAAAAAGCTTTCTTAGATTTAGAAAGGCAAACTGTCAGTTGCTTAAGATAATAACTTTTGTGTAATTTCCGAAGAAGATAAAGTTGGTTATCGTGTGCCCATCAGTTGTAAAATGGCTGAATAAATTATGGTATATGAATGTTATGGAATATTATTGTTCTGTAAGAAAACGACCAGCAGGATGATTTCAGAGAGGCCTGGAGAGACTTTCATGAACTGATGATGAGTGAAATGAGTAGAACCAGGAGATCATTGTACACAACAACAATAAGATTATACAATGATCAATTCTGAGGGACATAGCTCTCTTCAACAATGAGATGATTCAAACCAGTTCCAATTGTTCAATGATGAAGAGAACCATCTACACACAGAGAGAGGACTGTGGGAACTTAGTGTGGACCCCAACATAGCATTTTCACTCTTTCTGTTGTTGTTTGCCTGCATTTTGTTTTCTTTCTCAGGTTTTATTTTTTCCTTCTTCATCTGATTTTTCTTGTGCAGCAAGATAACATATAGTTTAACATTTAACATTTAACATTTGCCTGCCATCTAAGGGAGGGGATGAGAGGAAGGAGGAGAAAATTTGGAACAGAAGATTTTGCAAGGTTCAATATTGAAAATTTACAATATTGTGAATAAAAAGCTTTAATAAAAAATTTAAATAAATAAAAAAGTTGGTTATCATGATTGCTTTCATGTCCTAAATATGGCATTTAATATGACCAACATTTGGATAGTATATAGGAATACCAATTCATTCAGCAGTTTAAGGTAAAAAAAATGACTAAAGCTTAAAACTACAAGCTAAAAAAGCCATGAACCCCTGAAGAGATCACTTTGGTGAAGGCAGAGGCTAAAAAAGCTTTGCCCATATTTTCCCAGTCACTATTGGTTAAAGTCACAGAAAAAGCAGTAATTGTTTCCTTAGGAATCTTTACCTTATCTCCCTGCCTCAAATCTAGTTCCTGTCCAATCCATCTTCAATATAGTTAATAAAGTGATTTTCCTAAAACATAAGTCTGATCACATCATTTCTGCATTGAATATTCTTTATTAACTCTGGTCAAATACAATCCCCTCTAACTGGTTATTTCAAATCTTTATCAACCTAGTTCCAACCTGCCTTTTCAGTGTGATTACATATTATATACCTTCCTGCATTCAATAGTACAAGTAAATTAACCTTCCTGACTTTATACAAGTTGTCTCCTCAGACCAAATGTAAGCTTCTTGAGGACAAGAACTATTTCATTTTTATATCTCTATTGCCTAGCACATGTGGATAGGGGTTGGACTTATGATCTCATTGGTATGTGTAGGGGAAAAAATAACCTTCCACTACACAAATTAGCAAATATCTGCAACTTTATAGTCTTAGGAAGCTGCCTAGAATGCTAAAGAGTTAAATGACTGAGCTCAGAGTCACCCATTTTATGATATGTTAGAGGCAAGAATTAAGTCCAGATCTTCTCGTTTTAAGACCACTTCTCTATCTACATACCACATTGCATCTATGTGTGACTTGAATACTGGAGGAGCTTAACAAGTTTTTTTTTTGAGGAGAAAAAACATTTTTTCTTCTTTTCTTCCATGGTGTCCTCACTATGATTTGGTAAAGATATGTATAATTTTTTCCATGATTACTTTTGTCTTTCCCAGAGCTCCATTCATCAGAACCAGTAAGACTTGAGTCTGTTTTCAATTTCCTGAAGCCATAGCCAGATATATCAATACTATGAGCTGTCTTTGTAAAAGCAGGAAATATGTGAGGTAGATGAAAAACTCCATCTGCCCTCAAAAATCTTCCTTATTAAATTGCTTTGATATCACCCTCCTCTGAAACCTGACAGAAGGAAAAAAGGAAGGAAGGCAGAAAGGAAGGAAAGAGGGAAGGAAATTGGAGAAAGGGAGGATGGAAAGGATGGAAAGATGTTTTAGTAAGTGTTTATATATAACTATATATATATAATGGTAAGTTATATACACTATGTATATATA
>JAJPUD010013507.1:14299-44064 GCA_023553655.1 Myrmecobius fasciatus
TATATATATATATATATATATATATATATAGTAAGTACTATAAGGAGCTATAATAAGGATACAAATACAAGTTAGCTTAAGGAGTTTCCAATGAAAGAAGACAACACATCAAAGAAAGCTAAAAAGTTGGTGGGAATTGATTTGAGAAATATAAATTAAAACAATTCTGAAACACTATTATATACATATTAGATTGTCTAACAGAGTAGAAAAGGAAATGACAAATGTCAAAGGGTTGTAGGGAAAATGAGACATTAATGCACTGTTGGTGAAGTTATGACCTGATTCAACGATTCTTTAGAACAACTTGAAACTATGCCTAAGGGATTTACCCTTTGATCTAGCAATAACACTGTGTGGGGTACAGAGACCCTAACCAAATTCACCACTCCGAGACTTCTTAAAGTGAAGGTAAAAGGTTTATTAGAATCTCCAGAGAAGCGGGCAGTCCCCCCTCCTTGACAGTCAAGAATGAAGAGTGCCCATTAGGAGCTGAGAAACATGAATTAAATAAACAAGCACTGTCCAACCCCTCCCCAAAAACCCCTTTATGCAAAACTTTTGCCTTGATGGGCTCTTGCAGTTACTTTTTCCTATATGGTAGGTAGAATGATTATGGGTTGACTAAGAATGAAGCAAAGCAAAAGTTTCATTTTTTTTTTCCTAAAGTTACATGATTTCTAGGAAATGAAATTGAGGCCTAAGGTTTCACATGCTTTAGCAGACAGTCTTTCAGAAACCACAATATCCATTCTATACACCACTACTAAATCTGCATCTCAAAAGAGATTTTTAAAAAAGAAAATTATTTTTCTATATAAAAAGAAAATATATTTGTGGTAGCTCTTTTCTTAGGGTGAGGAATTGTCATTTGAGGGAATGCCCAACAATTGGGGGATGGCTGAATCAATTACGGTATGTGATTATGATGGAATATTATTGTGCTATAAGAAATGAAGATCAGGATACTCTCAGAAAGACCTGGAAAGACTTACTTCCATGAGCTGATGCAAAGTAGAATGTACTGTGCATAAAGTAACAGCAGTATTGTAAGATGACTAGCTGGGAATGACATAATTATTCTCAGTAATACAATGATCCAAGATAATTCTGAAGGAGTTTTGATGAAAAATTCTATCCATACCTAGAGAAAGAACTGATGGTATCTGAATGCAGATTGAAACATATTATTTTCCCCCTTCTTTCTTTTTTTTTGTCTTTGCTTTCTTTCACAACAGGATTATTGTGGAAATGTTTTGTATGACTACACAACCTATCTATATTGAATTTCTACATTCTAAATGGAGAGGAGGGAGAGAATCTGGGACTCATGTTTTAAAAACAAATTTTAAAATTATTTTTACATGTAATTGAGGAAAAATAAACTACTAAAGAAAAGAAGGAAGGAAAAAAAAGAAAATAAAAAGAAAGTGGGTGGGAGTGGCTATGCCAACATGACTTTAAGCTGGTGGCTGGAAAGTGAGGAGGAGGCAAGAGAAATGATGAGCCACTCTAGAGCCCTCCTTACTTCCTAACCAATATAGGCTAACCACTGCATTGCCTGATGTTCTATGCTTACTATGTGCCAAGCACTGCCCTAAGCATCAGGATTCCTACCATTAAATTCCAGTCCCTCTCCCAGTAGCCTAGGCTTCAGGTACTAAAACACCCCTCACCTCCCAGTTGAATGAATCTGCTCCATAATTGATCACCTCTGTCTCCTCCATTAGTATATCAAGATAGATTACAAGCCTGACTAGTTGAAATAAAGTTGAAGCACTTTGAAACAAAGGCCTAAGTTTTAGAACAGATACTTTTAACTGAATAATGTGGAGCAAATGGTGGCAATAGACCTCAAGTGAAAAGAGAAAACAGGCTTAGGTTCCTGGAGACACTTGGAAAGGAGAAAGTACCAGAAGGAGAGAGAATCAAAATTATTTTGCCCTTGGTCAGTGTTATCTCAGGTAGTCTTCATTATGCAGGGTTGAAATTTTCTTATTAGTGCCACCTTTACTGGATTAAGCCTAGAACAATAACTTTTGGGGTGTGGCTAAGTAACTTGTCTTTGATAATCTGACTAGAAAGAGATGGTGAAGATAGATGAAGCTAATTTTTATTACAAATTATGTTTTGTGTTGAAAACATGTCAGTCTCTCCTTTTTAAGGAGTCAATACCATCAATCATTAGGGCAAAAATTCTTCCTTATTTGCTTGTATCACATAGTTCATTTACAGATGTGGCTTAATTCTTTTATTTATTTTTTGCTGAGGCAATTGGGGTTAAGTAACTTGCCTAGGATCACACAGCTAGGGAATGTTAAGTGTCTGAGACCAAATTTGAACTCAGGTCCTCCTGACTTCAGGGCTGGTGCTCTATCCACTGAGCCACCTAGCTGCCCCTTGATATGGCTTACTTCTTTAAGGAGGAAGTTTTCATAAGCAACTCAACTCCTGTCTAGCCATCATTCTCTCTTAGTCCAAATCCATGAATAGTTTTGTTTTCTAGGGCCTAGCTGTTTAAACTGTAGTTTGCGACCCTACATGGGTCTCATAATTGAGTGTGAGAGTTTCAAAACTATGATTTATTATCAGTAAATATTTGATATTATGTATCTACATACTCTAAAGGTCATGTAAAAATTTCTAGGGAGTAAAGGGGCCACAAGTGGAAAAAGTTTAAGAGGTCCTAGTCTAAGGTTTCTATAAGAAATGTGTTGTTTATATATGATAAATATTACTTATATATTATGTCTAAATATATTTTATATTTGCATATAAAATGATTCTTTTATATTGTATAATTTTGCAATGATTGCTTAATTTATGTCTGAATTTCATTTTCTGACCTATACAAAGACTCAAATACTATTGCTTTCTATGGAATTTTCTCACATACATAGAATTTAGACAAATAATTTGTAATTTTATTTCATTGTTTGGAATTGTCCAGAGTTTCAATGTGGCCTAGTTCATGTGGTAATAGATGAGAATTCAAGAAATCCACATTTCTCCTTCCCAAACTGATATAGTTCTAAATCAATTATTTCAACTATTGTTTTGTCACCTGCAAAGTGTGAATCATATTATTAAGTTTATTCCCTAAGAATAATGTGTATAAATTAATCATACCCCAGCATTACTTTAAGAACATACCAAGTCAATTGAGTAATGGAAAAGAAAATTAAATTCTATTCATGAGCACTGAGATTTAAACATCATTTTCTTTCCATTTCATGACAGTATTTTGACTTTGGCACTATTTAGAAAAAAAAGTCAGTAAAAGGTTTTATTCCATTTATTATATAAACCTAAACAGGAAGAAGCATAAGTGGACTCATAGAAAAGTGTATTCTTATGAGATAAGGGGACTTCTGAATATGAGCCATTTCACCCAAATGCTTATAGTATAAAGAAAATAAGTAGTTTATCATTCATTGGCCTTGGAAACCATAGTAAGAATAACTTCACCAAGGTGCCCACCACATAAGCTAGTTTGGTTTTTCTCTAAAAAAAAAAAGTAGTGAATCTATCTTTGAAGCTTAATTGGTCCAGGAGATTAAAAGTTAAGCCATTGACATAGCTTTCTACTCACCTGGGTACAAAAGTCAGTTCAAGAGACATCAATGACTTATGTTTTGATTAGTTTGCCAGAACAGTTCATGAAGAGGGAGGTGAGCTATGTCCACTTGAATCAAGTCTGTATTTTGGGTGAATATTTTTACTATGCATTGACTAAGTAATTTTCCTCTCGTTAGCTATTAGATGGTTTCTTAGGATCATATTTAATTTTATTTCAGTACCAAACCTGAACTACTAGATTGGCTTAAATCAAAAGTGCTCTACCACAGAATCAATTTGTTGTTTCAAGGGAGGGGAAAACAGAAACTTTCTCATCTGTCAGTCTGTAGTTGAAGCTTGAAGGTTTGTGTTAAGATATATTTTGACTTCTGGTTGACTTTGCATGGGAACTGGAGTAAAGGAATGCAAAATATATAAGTTAAATGCCAACTGCCCATTTACACTTGAAATGGAAACTTATTCTAAAGTGTTATTATTCATGTCAAGAAAGAGAAAATGTGTAGCACATTACAAATATTAGGAAAGATAACTTAGAGCCATTATGTCACTTTTCTATGGCTCTGTTTAAGCAGCTAAGTGGTGCAGTGGATACAATGCTTAGCCATAAATCAGAAAGATTCACGTTCCTGAATTCAAATCTAGTCTCTGAGTCTTATTAGGTGTATGAACTTGGGCAAATCACTTAACCCTGTTTCTCATCTGTAATGTGGGATGGAGAAGGAAATCGCAAACCAATCCCATATCTTTGCCAAAAAAAGTCCAAAATGGGGTCACAAAGAGTTGGACATGAAATGATTGAACAACAAAACTCTTTGCCTCAAAGGGCCAGCTATAAAGGGTTCTCTCATCACTGTTGGAGACAGACTACTTAATGTCTCATGCCTATACATAAGGGGAAAGTTGGTAATATCAGGAGAAAAGAGAGGTTGGGCTCTTTCTAGCTTCCAGCCTGAAGAGAGAAGGTATATGAGGCTTTGCTGTCTTCAGTTCTATGAAGAAAGAAAGGCTCTGGGGGGGAAAAACTGACAAGTAGAGAATCTGACATTCTCTATTATGTTGCTATGCCCCAAGTGCTACAGTTAAAATTTTAGGGAAATTTTCTTGGTTGACATCTTAGACACTTCCTTGATTAACCTGTTATCTTACTCCCAAAGGGAGAAAACCATCACTCTGTATTGTCTTGTATGTATTTTCTTATTTACAATTCTCTTATTTCTATCTTCCTTTGACTTGAATAAATGGATATATTTACTACTTTCTAAGTGTGTTCATTGTGGAACTAGTAAACAATGGAAAGGAAATCAAACCCTGGATATATAGTTTAAAGCCCTAGGAACAGACTCATGAGTGTAGCTTAAACTGAAACATTATTTTCCTTAGACTAACAATATTTAAGAGTACAGATAGATATAATTCTATTCTGGTAGCTTTTATCTCTGAAGAAAGCACATTGACTGGCTTCTGACTCTAAGTTCCTTCTTCCTTTCCTCAAAAAAAATCAAAATGTCTCTTTGAGATGTTGATGAAGTGAGGGAGGAGAGATTCTTGACATGTTTGTTTCCTTTGAGCCATATATACCCATGTGTACATACATAATTTACATGAGTATAACAATCCCTCCTCTGTCTCCACAAATACCTTACACAAGAAATATGTATTTTTGAACATCTATGTACAAAGCACAATGCCCACTGAGTATGCCTGCATATGTGAGGGTGAAGGGACAAGAACTATACATGACAAATCCAAACTTTGAGTTTATGATCTTTTATTGGGATTATAAATTTAGGATTAGAAGGGAACCTTAAAATCATTTAATCCAACTGCCTCATTTTTACAAAGACAGAGAAAGAGAGAGAGAGAGAGACAGAGAGAGAGAGAGAGATTGAGAGAGAAATAAAGAAAGAGAGAGAGGGGAGGGAGGAGAGAGGACAAGAAGGAAGGAAAAATCGCCCTAATTTTCTTTTATGCATAGTTTAGAAAAAATGTAA
Source organism: Myrmecobius fasciatus (assembly GCA_023553655.1). Taxonomy (NCBI): domain Eukaryota; kingdom Metazoa; phylum Chordata; class Mammalia; order Dasyuromorphia; family Myrmecobiidae; genus Myrmecobius; species Myrmecobius fasciatus. Next base: position 19,870 of record JAJPUD010013507.1, read on the forward strand.
TTGTGGTAATATCATTTTAAAATTTTAAACCTTTCTTGTAGTTATATATGGGTAGATATAACAGTGTTCTGGTCTTCTGATTTGAAAGCGAACTCATAGATTTAAACTAGGAAAGATAATTTGTGTCTTGCATACTACATTCCCTTACCAAGGTACTCATAAATACTAATTCTAGTTTTTTTTTTTTGTTGTTGTGGATGGCAATAGTGATACATGTAGGAAAAAGAATCTGGTAATGGTAAAAACCAGTTTCTACTTGTGAGTCTTTATTTAGGCTCCAAAAACGAACATTCTACATTGAAGCTTGGGCTATATAATTAAAAGTAAAAATAACACTAATTACTTCAACCAGCCAGTGACTTTGTGTAACATAAAAAGATAGTTTAGATCTTTTTGCTCAATTTTTTTCACTTCTATAAAGATTTATTAAATGTTTAGAATGTGTCACTTATTGCTAGGTGATGGGAATGAAATAAGATGCATGTAAACAACTCAGGAATCAGAAAAGATTTTGTGGAAGAATTAAAGCTAGTTGCAACAACTAATTTTTTAAAAATATTGAAAAAATATCTTTTTTTTGGCAAGTGGATGAATTCACCAGCAGGTAAAGTGTGTTCACTTGTAGGAAAAGTTTTAATTCAGGGCTAAAAATAACATATATTATTCTTCCATATGTTAGAGTCCCTTCTACTCATTTGCATATGTTAAAGTCCATAGCTAGGTAGTATAGTGGATAGAGTACTGGCCCTTTAGTTAGGAGGACCTGGATTCAAATTTGACTTCAAAAACTTACCAGCTGGGTGATCCTTGGCAAGTCACTTAACCCTGTTTGCTTTCGTTTCCTCAGTTGTAAAATGAGCTTCAAAAGGAAATACCACTCCAGTATCTTTGCAAAAAATAAAAATAAAAAACAAGCTCAAATGGGGCCACAGAGTTGAACACAACTGATCAAACAACACTAAAAGTCCTCATGCAGAAATTAGCCCACTAGTTCTGACCTGTACAATAATAAGCAAATACAAATTAGAACATTATTTTAAAGTAATCACTTTGAATTCAAATATAAGACAATTTAAAACTAAACTCCAAATTAAATAAAATATTTTCTTTTTAAATAAAATGATTTCCACTGTTGATCAGAGAAATGCAAATCAAGACAACCCTGAGGTACCACTTCACACCTGTCAGATTGGCTAAAATGACAGGAAAAGTTAATGATGAATGTTGGAGGGGTTGTGGGAGGGCTGGGACACTGATGCATTGTTGGTGGAGCTGTGAACGGACACAGCCATTCTGGAGAACAATTTGGAGCTATGCTCAAAAAGTTATCAAACTGTGCATACCCTTTGACCCAGCAGCATTTCTATTGGGCTTATATCCCAAAGAAATCATAAAGGAAGGAAAAGGCCCCACATGTGCAAGAATGTTTGTGGCAGCCCTTTTTGTAGTGGCTAGAAACTGGAAATTGAATAGATGCCCTTCAATTGGAGAATGGCTGAATAAATTATGGTATATGAATATTATGGAATATTATTGTTCTGTAAGAAATGACCAGCAAGATGATTTCAGAGAGGCCTGGAGAGACTTACATGAACTGATGCTGAGTGAAATGAGCAGAACCAGGAGATCATTATACATGGCAACAAGAGTACTATATGACAATTAATTCTGATGGACATGGCTCTCTTCAACAATGATATGTTTCAAACCACCTCCAATTGTTCACTGAAGAAAGCCATATACACCCAGAGAGAGGGATGCGAAATGTGGACCACAACATAACATTCTCATACTCCTTGAGAGATGCCAGCTTACATTGTGTTTCCTTTATCTGATATATCGTTTGTGTAGATAAGATTTTTCTTGCACAACAATGATAAGTTTGGAAATATGTATACATATATTCGATTTGCCAATATTTTAACATAATTAACATGTAGTGGAAAAAAAAAAAAAAAAAAAAAAAAAAAAAAAAAAAAAAAAAAAAAAATATGTAAGGGTTATTGTTGAAGAATTAACCAAACAAAAGGTAAGCAAAAAAAAAAAAAATTTTAAAAAATAAATAAATAAAATAAATAAAAAATAAAATAAAATGATTTCAATTAAGTAAAAGTGAATTGAGGATTGTTTTCTTTTTATGGAGGACAATAATACATCAAAACTATAATGGAAGATTCAGCTAACTAGCTGGAAATCTTTATTAGAAGCTGTTAGAAAGATGTAATGTAAGGGAGCTGTCCTATTTAACATCTAAATTACTTAGAAAATGGCAATTATTGCATGACATCCAATTTACATACTGTAAAGAAGTAGTCAGCACTGCATGACATAGTGAAGGATATAGTAGAATTATAGGAAGACCAGGGTAGATTAGGGAATGAAAATTTTGGAAAACAAATTTTCCCTGATTGGCAAGGCATGATATTGCATACAGAAATAGTATGTGAAGCACTGAAGTATGCATTAAAGAAATATAAAGAGCTCAATGAAACAAAAGAAGATATTAGAAGAAAAGTTCCATATTACAAAGCTAAGATAAGAATTCCTAGCTCATACTAAAATTTTGGGGAAATGGTATTTCATTTGGACTAAATAATACTGGGGACAGATTTTGCCTATAAAGCATTTATAAAACTTCTAGGTGAAATCATATGTTTATGAGTGTGGTTTGTTCCCCTTAGCCAAAGTAGATAGCAGAGGGATGAAGAAATTAATGAAGGCAATAAATCTGGTTCATATTGCTCTTGATGTAATGATAAAATCATTTTAAAAAAATATTAAAATTCCTGAGATACCCTAGAAAGACGTAATGCACTGAAGAAACATGCCTCTATATTAGTGGTAAAAAAATGATTCCTTAAACACTTTATTTCTTGTTAAGCTTTCCCAGAATTTTAACTAAGGGAATCATAGACCATGATAAAATGAACACATGCTAGTTAGAAAACTCCATTTATTTTCAAGACTCTGTGACTAACCAGAGGAAAAGAAAAGAAAGGAAGGAGCATTTACACAGCACTTACCATGTGCCTGAAACTGTGCTAAGTCCTTTACAATTATTTGATATCTTGGGCAAATCATTTAATTTTTATGGGCTTCAGCTTCTTCATCTCTAAAATGAGAATGTTAGCCCATCAAATCCTTTGTAAATCTAAAATCATGTTACACTAGGATTCAGTGTGGCTTCTAAGTTTTAGGGACAAGGGAGAAAAATGTTGAACCATTTTTCCTTCAAAAAGCAATTGTGCATTTATGAACTCAGCCCAAGTCAGAAGACGGTTAGATGTTATTAAAGATATGTCATAAAATAAGGTGATTATAAAACTAAAAAATACAAAAGTAACTTTTTCATTCATTCATTCAAGAGTTATTGACAACATGTATAAGATGAAATTGAGTGGAAAATATTTTCTATCTCATGTATCTATTTGTCATTTTCATTCTTAATTTAAGAGATAATTTTCTGAAAGGATATATTTTTCCAGTCAAAAATCTTGTTAGGAAATGGCAGGAAATGGAGGTGAGAGGAGTAACTAATTATAATAAAAAATAAATAAGGAATATTCTTGATTTTAAAAGTACTCAGGGTCCCTCTATTCACTGTTGACTATTCATTTATAAATTTATATTTGTATATAAAATATTTTATATATTTCACATGTACACATATATCTATGTATTCTGAGTACAGAAATAGTCCAATGGGAAATGTATAGTGAAGAGAGGGACATTAAAAATAAATATAAACCAATAATGTGATATATATATATATATATGCATGTATGCCATGTGTGTGAATGTTTATGTGTATACATATATAAACATGCAGGTATACATATATAAATATAGTATATGTATATCTTATATATTATATAAATGCTTTGTCGTTTCAGTCCTGTCTAATTCTGTTGACCTCTATTCAAAGAGGGAATTTCTTCATCTCACTGGAAGTTCCTTGCATCAATGAAATTACAGGTTCAAGTATATCTGCATCCCTACATATAAGAGGCAAGAATGTACTTCTCCATATTGTTGAAATTATTCTTCGTTATTATGTTCCTATGCAAGATGATGTCTCCACATATGGTGGTTTGTCAGTTTAGTCAGTTTTCTTCCTGGGTTACTATATTCCCTAAATGCTGACTCAGTTCAATCTTATATACTACTCTATATCCTATAATCTGTCTTTTATAAGCCATAGTATAAAAAACAGTAAGACATAGAAAATGCTAAAAAAAAAAAACCACAAAAACAAACACTCTTAGCAGGGAGTTATGCACAATACCATGTACTTTATACTGAAAATTGGTTTAGCAGCAACAAGATTATACAATGAACAATTCTGATAGATGTGGCTATTTTCAACAACAAGGTGATTCAGGCTAGTTTCAATGGTGTTGTAATGGAGAAAGCCATCTGCACCCAATGAGAGAACTATGGAGACTGATTTTGGATCACAACATAGTATTTTAACTTTTTGATGCTGTTGTTTGCTTGCATTTTCTTTTCTTTCTCATTTTTCCCCATTTTGATCTGATCTTTCTTGTGCAGCATGATAATTGTAAAAATATGTATAGAAGAACTATACATGTTTAACATATATTGAATTACTTTCCATCTAGAGGAAGGTATGAGGAAAAGTGAGGGAGAAAAAAATCTGGAAGAAAAGGTTTTGCAAAGGTGAATGTTGAAAACTATCTATGCATACTTTTTTAAATTAAAGCTTTTTATTTTTCATAACATACGCGTGGACAATTCTTCAACATTGGCCTTTGCAAATCTTTGTGTTCCAATTTTCCCCCCTTTCTCCACACCCTCCCCTAGATGGCAAGTAATTGAACATGGTAGAAATATATGTTAAATCAAATATATGCCTATATACATATACATATATGTATATATATATATATACAATTATCGTGCCTCACAAGTAAAGTCAAACCAGTAAAGAGAGAGAGAGAGAACAGCAAAATAAAACACAAGCAAACAACAACAGAAAAAGTGAAAAATGCTGTGTTGTGAATCACACTCAGTTACCACAATCCTCTCTCTGGATGTATATGACTATCTTCATAATGGAATAATTGGAACTGGTTTGAATCATCTCATTGTTGAAGAGAGCCATGTCCATCAGAATTGATCGTCATATAGTCTTGTTGTTGCCGTGTATAATTATCTTCTGGTTCTGCTCACTTCGCTCAGCATCAGTTCATGCAAGTATCTCCAGGCCTCTCTGAAATCGTCCTGCTGGTCATTTCTTATAAAACAATAATATTCCATAACATTCATATACCATAATTTATTCAGCCATTCTCCAATTGATGGGCATCCATTCAGTTTCCAGTTTCTAGCCACTACAAAAAGGGCTGCCACAAACATTCTTGCACATGTGGGGCCCTTTCCTTCCTTTATGATTTCTTTGGGATATAAGCCCAATAGAAACGCTGCTGGGTCAAAGGGTATGCACAGTTTGATAACTTTTTGATATGCATATGTTTTGAAAATAAAAAGCTTTAAAAAATAATTCAAAAAAATCCTTCAGGGCAAAGGGCAAACTCATAAATCTTTCTTTACCTATATTTGCATTTATGGTCTTATACATAAGAAATGTTCAGTGAATATTTATTGAATGAAAGCTATATAAGTAAGGAAATTATTTGGAATTGTGTAACTTAAATAAGAATGACTTATTAGGGAGCTAGGTGGCGCAGTGGATAAAGCACCTGAAGTCAGGAGGACCTGAGTTCAAATTTGATCTCAGCACTTAACACTTCCTGGCTATGACCCTGGGCAAGTCACTTAACCCCGAATGCCTCACCCCCCCCCAAAAAAAAAGAATGATTATATTTTCCTCTTTAAAAAAAAGGAAAAAGAAAATTGGTTTTAAATACTTTTTATTTCATTTTCAACTCAAAGGACTGTATTATAATTTCATTATCTGGCTTCTTCCTCTTTTTAGTCTTTTTTTTTTCACCTCCACCTTCCTCCAATTCCAAGAAAAAGAATTTATATAGGACCTACTCTATGTCAGGCATTATGCTAAGTTCTTTTACAAATATGATTTCATTTCATCTTCACAATAATCCTGGGATGTAGGTGCTATTATTGCCATCTTGGAGTAAAGGATGATCTAGGGGCACAGATCTCTTTACTGTTCCTTACACCTGATTCTTCTCCTTACTCTCTGCATTTATCTGTCTATTCCCACTGCCCAGAACTTTCTCCCCCTTCATCTCTGTCTCTTCCCTTCCCTGGCCTTCTACAAGTTTTTACTACAGCCCTACATTCTCCATAAAACTTTCTTCAGTCCTCCTTAATCTTAATGCCTTCCCTCTCATATTATCTCCAATTAAAACACCAAATATCCTGTTTATACATGGCTATCTGCATATTTTCTCCTCTACTAGATTACTTTCTCAGAGTAGAGATTGGTTTGTCTGTTTATTGTTTTTTGTTTTTCTTTGTGTTCTTAGAACTTAGCCAAATGTCTAGCATACAGCAGAAGCTTAATAAGTGTTTTTTGGCTCACTGAATAAATTGAAAACTTGGACTCTAATCCTTTAGTAAACTATACTCATTGTTCAGTTGTTTCAATGTGTCTTCATGACTTCATTTGGAATTTTCTTGGGAAAGATACTGAAGTAGTTTCCCATTTCCTTCTCCACCTCACTTTATAGTTAAGGAAACTGAGGTAAACAGGATTAAGTGATTTGCCCAGAGTCACACAGCTAATGTCTGAAGCAAAATATGAACTCAGAACTTTCTAATTCCAGGCCCACTACTACTGTGCCACCTTGTTGCCCAGACTATACTCTTTACAATCAAGTTTTATAAATCATAGATTTAGATCTAGAGGGGACCTATTCTAACCCTCTCATTTCACAGATGAATTAACTGAAATCTAAATAGGTTAAGTGTTTTAAATGTCTTGTCCAAGGTTGTATAGTCTGGATTTAAACCCTGGTACTGTTTTAAAAGTCTGTTATATTTTCAATTGCACCACACTACCTCCTCAGTTCTAAGATGAGGTATTTGCATTAAATAAATTGTAAAGTTTCTTTTAGTTTTAAAGCATTATGATTAGTTAAATACCACCTTTTCGTATTTTCATTATCAAATACAAGTTCCTCTTGGGGGAAGGAGTCTTACTTCAGAGAAGACCTATATATAACTTTGTGAATACATGAATGTACAATTTAAAAAAATCTTACTGTCTCACTTACCTTGTTTTGGCAAGTGTCTATTGAAGTTTTCCCTTTTACAAATAATCACAGTCATTATGATGTGACTACACAGTAATATTAAGATCCCAGAAATAATCCTTCTTTCACACTTTTCTGAAATAATTAGATTATCCAGCAATAGTCAGCAAAAGACCCTTAAGAGAGAGTAATCCAGAGTTTACCAACCCCTGTTGGTAGTCTTACAGTCTCACAGCTGCTGAGTTTTAAAAAATTACAATACAAAACATCACGCACTCTTACTTCTAAATACCACCCTATAGGGCAACAACTTGTGAAATGAATAGGGGTGAAAGAAACATTAGAATTGAGTTTGAAGCTTAAGAAAGAAAAATCCTAAGATCACAAAGTTCAATTCCTCCAGTAATACATCAACTCATTAGTAATAATAGAAAAAAACCCCTCAAATTTAGATTAGCACAGTGCCTGGCACACAGTAGGCATCTAATTAATGTTTTTTGATTGAATGAATGACAAAACCCAGGTCATACTTCAAGTCCAGCACTCTATCGTCTATGCTACTTCACACAAATCTCTCTCCATTCCAATTTATCCTACATAAAATAATCTTCCATGAGGGCAGATCTGATCATGCTACTTCTAAATCAAACTCCACTGGCTATTTATTGTCACTAAAATAAAACATAATCCTCTATTTGCTTTTAAAGGCCTTCACAACTTTAACTGGACTTCCTTCTATTCTCAAAGAACAGCTTTGAACCTCTTTCAGTCAGCAATATAGCCAAACTCTTCTTTTTTTCCTTTTCATCACCCATGACACTACATCTCCTTTTTTCATTCCTTTGCATTGACTGTTTCTAGAAAAGTCATCAATAAATTGATTGATTCTCTCAACAAAAATTGTGGGAGAAGGCTATGTGACTCAGTGAACCTCAATTTCTTCATCTTTAAAATGAGAATAGTATTCAATTACCTCAAAGACTTTCTGTGAAAATGCACTTTTAAGCTTTAGGGTGCTATACAATGTGATTTCTTGTTCTTCTCAAAATTATCTTGAAAACAATATATGTGTGTTATTGGGAAGGTAGGGAATAGCAGAAAAAATACAACTCTAGGAGAATTTTCCTTTTTTGTTTTGGTTTATTCTTTATTAATTCTGAATGTTTTCTTGCCGTATTATTTTTTTCATTAAAGCTTTTTATTTGCATAACATATGTATGGGTAGTTCCTCAACATTGATCCTTACAAAGCTTTCCGTTACAAATTCCCCCCCCCCCAGTCCCCTCCTCTCCCTCTAGGAGAATCTTCTAGAGATATCTTGGTATCATGGCATTGATCCCTCACTCTGATTGATTACACACATACAGGCACACACGTGCACGCGCACACACACACACACACACACACAAGCTGTAGTGGGGGAAAGATTAATGGAATAACTTAAAATTCCTCTGTGGGTGACAGAAGCATTTTTTGAAAAAATTAAATAAGGTTCCAGTTCAAACTTCCCTCATCAACTGAAAAAGTCACCAAAATCATTCCCTTGCCCAAAAGACCTTCTCAAATCTAATAAAAGTTGCATTGCTATCAATTAAAGATATAATTGATATTTATTATAGTTCATTTCCTAGTTTTAAATTGGCAAAAATAATTTGTTTTCTGGCAATCATTTAATTATCCTGAGTATCAATTCTTTCATCCAAGAACTGAAGAAATTGAACTGTTGCACATATCAGCCTTTCTAACTCTAAACTTTATAATTCTCCTCTGATGACATAAGGTGTTGTTCGTGTATCTTTTTTATATTGGTAGTTCTTTTGTCATCAGTTTCAACTATTTTATATTTTCTACGTCAGGTAAAGTAATGTCATATGGTACTAGAAGAATACAGACGAGTTCTAGAATGCTATTAAGAGTTCTTTATTGTTGGGAAAGGCATTTGTAACTTGTGATAGCAAAACTTTAGAAAACAAAGGTCTCCATTAATTGAAGAATAGTGGAACAAATTATGATATATGATATATGACTCTTGTGAAATAGCACTGTTCCATAAGAGTCATCTATGACGAATTCTGAGAAACATGAGAAGAAATGTATAAGCTCAAGAAGGCAAACAAAGTGGAAGTCCATCAGTTGAGTGATGACTAAATAAACTGTGGTACGTGAATGTAATGGATTACTACTGTACTGTAAGAAAGGACGTGATGAAAACAGAAGCTTGGAAAGATCTAAATGATGCAGATTGAAGTAAACACAGCCAAGAAAACTATACACAATAGTTATGGCATTATAAATGGGAAGATCAAGGACAGTGATACCATTTTCCCCATTTCTTAAAATACTATTTGTCATATGAGATGCCTCCCCAGAAGAGTAAAGAGTACTTGAGATAGCTATGGTGATGTAAGAAACAGAAAATATCACTAACAAATTTTAAAAACCTTTAAAAAATGTATAATCTCAAAAAGGAAGTTAAGTAGTAATAGGAAAATTATAGACCATGATAGTTGATGAAAACAATACTAAAAACAATGCTGAACTCTGAGTAATGACCAATTTAGGCCGTGGTTAAGGAAGCAATTCCTTTCTTCCACTAGAAGGAGGCAAGAGTATAGAATTCAAAATATTCCATAGGCTATCAGGTGTAGTCACTGATTGATTTTGCTTAACTATATTGATTTGTCACAAGTATATATTAATGGGACTGTGGTGGAGTAATTATATTTAGAAAGACTATAAATATGTTAACAAAAAGTATCAGTGATGTCTATTTTAAAATGCAAATTATATTTAAAGTTCAAAGAATTTGGTAAAGAAGTGGATAGAGTTCGGGAGCTAGAATCAGAAAAATCTTAGTTCAAATTCTATCTCAAACACATAATAATAATAGCTTGAGCAAATCACTTGACCATTATTTGACTCAATTCCCTCATCTGTAAAATGTGAATACCAAAAACGTCTAACTCTCAAGATTATTGTGAGAATAAAATTAGATATTTGTAAAAATATTTTGCAAATTTTAAAATACTATGAAAATGACAGCTATTATTATTTTTAGGGAGTAATGTTCTAGTTTCAGAATTCCAAAGAAAAAAGAGAAATACCTAAATCATGTGTGGCTATGATTACTATGTTCTTTGTAGTTCTAAAATTTTATTAGTTAATATACTATTTAAATTATTATTTGTTAACATTTGTTCTATCTTGGCTTCTTTGAGATGTTTAACACATCGATAATTTGCAAATGCTAAATTCTTCCTGAGAAACACAATCACTAATGATTACATTATTCAGAGGGACCAATTTGACCTCCTGCATGCTCTTTTTATAATATTTTTTTAAGTTTCATAAGGTTTAACTGATGCCTTTTGTCTTTGTGTTGTCCATTTTAATTCCCTCCCCACCCTCACCCATCGAAAAGGCTTCTCATAACAAATAAAAGCAGTTAAGCAAAAACTTTATTACAGCAGTTGAATCTGGGAGTATATAAAATATTTTGCCTTAGTAGTCCCCCACTTATTTGCCACAGTGGTAAGGGGAAGGAAATCAGGAAATGTATTGTGGTTAAAAAAAATGGGACTCTTCTATACTTAATTAGTAGGAGGAGAAGCAGGTAGACTATCTAGTTCAACTCCTTGCTTCCTCATGATACACTGCTAAGACAATCTAACATTTATAATAGCTTCAAGAGATCTCAAAGAATGAAGGTTCCATGACCCAATTCATTATAATTAATGTTAATTACCATTCTGCTATCTTTTGCTTTTTTGAGGTAAAAATATTCATTTTATTTGGGTCATTTTCTGTAACAGTTTCCATGGTTACAATGAATGAATTTGCACATTCAATTTGAATAATTTCTTAAGCACGCTTTGCTCTTTAGAGAAGCTCTCCTTTCTCTTATAAACTTATGTAAACTAAATCTAATGTCCAATAGGATTTAGATAAAAACTCAATGGATAATGAGGAAGTTTTTTGGCGTCATTTCTTTTTCAAGTGCATAATGTAATCATGAACAACAGATCCTTCTTGCCTAATGAACTTCAGAGTTCAAAGTATGCTCTAATTAACTAGAAAAAATTGCTTTGTATCATTTTTATTATGAGGACTTTGTTTTTATTTCTGATTCCAAATCCATTTCTGAGACAAAACAGCCAATGATTTGAAGACCCATACTATTTGTTTACATTGATGTTCACTTGTTTCTCATATGAATAGTACATGTGCTCATATGTAAACATATCATATTATTTAATATTATTTATATGTGGGGAGAAGTTGGTCATAGAATGATCATTAATGTTTCAAAAATCATAATATCCATTAATAATCTTCACCAATTTGTTATTCATTCTCAAATATAAGCTCACTACTAGCAGATATCTTTAAAGTATTCCTTTCCTTTAATTCATAAGGGATCATATTGATTTAGTATTAATGTCACAGTCAATACCAAGACAACTATCATACACAAAAATGGAAAATAAACATTGTTACCATGGTTAGCAGCCAAACATGGCAATGGTTAAACAGACCCTTCACTGCATCTTTAAGCTGAATGTAAGCTACTATCATCTTCTTTAGAAGTAGCCAGCAACAAGGGATAGAGAGCTAGACCTAGAATATGGAAGTCCTGAGTTCAAACTGACTGTGGACACATTAATTTTCTGACCGTGGACAAGTCATTTAACTTGTATTTGCCTCAGTTTTCCTTCTATAAAATGGAGATAATAATAGTATCTACTTCATAGGGTTGTTGTGAAAATTAAATGATATATAATATTTGTAAAAAGGACTCAGCACAAACCATCTTTTCCAAATATCATGGCTTATTGTACTCTATTGTATATCAAGCTTTCACTTGTAATCAATAAAAATTATGTAATGGAAATACAATCAGATTTTTTAAAATCACCACTCATTTAAAGCTGCTGATATGAATGTCAAACTGGACCTTTTCTCCTTTTGCCTTTTAATGCCATTGTAAGCAATTTCCAAAAAAGAAAAAAAAAAATGGGGGGGAGGAGATTGATGAAGACATTTAAAGAATTTTAGACGACACAATAGTAGCTAGAATATATAAAGCACTTTATAATTTATATAGCACTTTAAATGTTTTCTATATTTTATCATTACATGAGCCTCATGATATTCATTAATCTTTTCTTACAGATAGGAGAATTGAGGCTTGTATAGGTTAAGTAACTTGACCAGTGTCAGAGAGACAGTGTCTAGATGAAGATTTGAACTTTGGTTTCTTAATAGTAACATATTATTGTCTACCATAACACCTAGCTGCCTCTGTATTTACTGCCTTATTTTGAATTGCATGATAATAAAAAAGGGTATCTTCTGTTTTCAATATTATTTAAAGGCTCATATAGTCTATCCTTGGGATATTTCTGAATGAACATTTGCCCTATTTCTGAAATGCAGTTTGGAGTCATTAAGTGCAGGTTTTACCCTGCTTTCTCAGGACTCTGGTTTCATTTATCCTTTCACTTAAATATTTATGAAGTTCCTATCATATGTACTGCACGGGGAACTAAGAGGCAAAAAAAGGTATGAGAGTGAAAATTCTCTGTCACATAGTAATTTTAGGCTGCATTTTTATCCATTAAAAGCACGTAATTTTTTAAAAAAAATCATTAAACTTGGAATCAAAAAACTTGGATTCAAACCCCAGCTGTCATTTACTAGCAGTGCAATTGGTAAAAAAAAATTACTAAATGTAGATTCTGGTGAGGTGGGGGGGAAGTATTGTATTCTTGTTGCTGTTAAATTGGAATTGAAGATTTGGCATATTTTGTCATCATATTTGCAGTTGGCTTGGTATCAAAGCATCTCTATCCCCTTACTCACTTCTCAATAGCTTGTTTAAATTATTTCAGCTCAGACATTATTTTATAGTCTGTACACAGATCAAGAATTCCCCATAGGTTGCAGGTCCTTTCTATAAGTTTTCTTTTCTCTCTTATATGTGGCAAAATCTAGAAAATAAAAAACAAGACTGAAAATATGGCATTTCCCAGTGAGTTTTTCCTATCTCTTCCTAATTAGGAGATGATTTTCCATTTTATTTTTTGTAGAAAAGGAATGACAAATATCACCTCTCTTTCTGCTCTCCATCCCCAGCCCAGACCTGATGTTCCTTCCATGGTCTGATATTGTATAATACTGCAAAAAATCTTAAAATCTGTATGCTATCCCAAGCTTGCCAATAATAAGTACTGTGATTTCAGGTAAAACACCTCACCTTTGTGTAAAATGAGATTTTATTATCTGGTGACGTACAAAAAGTCCTGAATTTGGAATTGGCAGACCTAAGTTCATAACCTGGGGTTGTCACCTATTATTTTTTCTTAGGAAAATAACTTAATTTCTCTGGCCCTCCGCCTTCTCAATCATAATCATTCTAAAGTAATTTCCAGCTTCAGAGCTATGACTTTTTGTATAATCTATAAAGTGAGGACATAGGAAATCTTTACAATCCTTTGCAACTCAAAGGATTTTGTGTATTTCTATTTTAAAAGAATTTATGCTACTTTACCTTGAAACCTTTCAACTTTTTGTGCTACTAAAGACGTAGAAATGTTATTAGCACCTTTTAGATTTTGAAACCATAGAAGAAAGCCCCAGTTCAACTTATTTATATATCTGGTGATAGGCTATTAAAAAGGGGGATTCTTGTTCAGGTACAATTTAGTTTTGATGAATTAGATGGTACCTTTCAATACTGAGGTTTGGTGAAAATCTGTTCTTGAATAAAAGGAGAACTGCATCAATAATGTTATATCCATATATGTACCAAAAATCCTTTATCAATATGATTTATTCCCTATTCCACAAACTGTTCTTACTTTCTATCCCATACTTACTCTCTCCCTCCTAAACTAGAACACTATAGACAATAAAGATTTGAAATTTTCCTTAGTAACTATTATACCTATATTAACAACCTCCCTGTAAGCTTGATTACCTTGGACCCCTATATACATCTTTTTGGATATAAACTATGAAGGTGCAAAGATTATACCACTCGTTTAATGTTAAACTGTTCAGAGTTTTGAATATTCAGTACATAGGACACTGGTACTGGGACATTTGATGATGACAATTTGATTGTACTTTTTTTTTCAAACTTGGTCACCCACAGGTAAGTGGCAGTAATTCAATTTTACAAACTGAATTTCTGATCTGAGAATCTACTTGAAGCATCTGAAAGCAGAAAATTGATATCTCTGTGATATGTTATTGGAGTAGGAATGTCTTTGCACCTACAGTGTTTTGAATATCACATCCTCTGACAACAAAAAATTTCTTTTCACCTTTGTAGAATATTTCTTCCATATGCTGCATCCCAACAAGAATGTCGTAACTAAAAAACCAAGCAGGAGAGTTTGAAGCTAGGTACCATGAAAATTAGGGACATGTTGATTCTAGTTTTTCACTAGTTGAACAAGTTGGTAAGCCTTGAATTTTCTTTAATCAGGCTCCAAAAACAAAGGTTTTTTTTTTCTCTTTTATTTTTACAAGGGGCACTTATACTTAAATAGATGTATAGCATGTCAATTACATATAGAAGTAAGGATAAGAGAGAAGGGAAATGAAAGATCCACAATACCACTTAGAGTTAGTTATATACTCTGCTCACCACAAAGCAAGAGAAGAATGGTAGACAAAATTGAAGGATAGCCAAGTTGAAACATTTCATGTGCCATCCTTGCTTCAGTAGTTCAGAAAATGAAACTCCATCTCTAGCACTAAGTATTGCTTTTCTCACCTAATTTCTAAAAAAGAAATATAAAGTTCTCTGTTTCAGTTTTTGGCTGACTGAAAAAATAAGTACTGCTATGGCTTTGTTTGCTATAGAATGCATTAGTTTAAAATATGCACTTAATAACAATTTAAGGAAAAATGCATTTCAATTCATCTGATTAACAAGCAGTTGGTAAGACTTGAGACTACCATGCTCACATGGATTGTGTTCTCCATCATACACTTGATCATTAATCATTGTGCCACTTTGTGACATTTTTACTGTTGCTGATAATAATTCTTAATGTCTTCATAATATTTTAAAGAGAGTAAAGTTATTTACCTATATTATCTCATATGATTCCTGTGAAGCAGAGATAGGCTGTAGAAGACCCAGTTCAAATTATGAGAGCATCAGATCAATGACAATTACATTTTGGCAAAAAGAACTTTTATTGAATGGATTGATTTCCATAGCATGGGGAAGCCTTGAAAAGATTCTGTGAAATGAGCATTTGTAGGAGAATCTTCCAGCATCATTGCACAAATTTGGATGGAGACCAAAGAGTCTAATTAAGGTTATTGTTGTTGATGTTGTTGAGTCACTTCAATCATGTTTAACTTTCTGTGATCTAGAAAATTATACTAGAGTGGTTTAATATTTATTTCTCCAGATCATTTTCAGATAAGGAAAATGAAGCAAACAGGATTAAATGACTTGCATAGTTTTATAGAGCTAGTGTCTGAAGAAGCAGGCAAACCCAATGCTCTATCCATTGCAATCCCTTTTATTCAGATCTTAGATCATACTTAGGTCTGCGGTCAATCAACAAGCATGCATTGAGCATTATACGTCAGATACTGGGCTAAACATGGACTGGGAGGGGGAATATAATAAAAGGCAAATAAAAATAAAAGGAAAAGATTTTCTTTTCAAGGAGTTCCCATTCTAAAGGGAGAGGCAACATGTAAGTATTTAAGTACATACATTATAAAGATGGGAGCAGGCAGTAGGTAATCAGAGGGGAAAGCACTAATAAAAGAAAAGATGTCAGATGAAGAAATTAAAACCATTTCTACTCATATGAAAAGGTGCTTTAAATCACTATTGATCAGAGAAATGCAAAATAAGACAACTCTGAGATACAACTACACACCTGTCAGATTGACTAAGATGACAGGAAAAGATAATGACGAATGTTGGAGGGGATGTGGGAAAACTCCTACATTGTTAGTGAAACTGTGAACGGATCCAGCCATTCTGGAGAGCAATTTGGAACTATGCTCAAGAAGTTATCACACTGTGCATACCCTTTGATCCAGCAGTGTTTCTACTGGGCCTATATCCTAAAGAGATCTTAAAAGAAGGAAAGGGACCCACATGTACAAAGATGTTTGTAGCAGTCCTTTTTGTAGTGGCAAGAAACTGGAACCTCAGTGGATGCCCATCAGTTGGAGAATGACTGAATAAGTTATGGTATATGAATGTTAAAAGAATGTTATTGTTCTATAAGAAACGATCAGTAAGATGATTTCAGAGAGACTTGCATGAACTGATGCTAAATGAAATGAACAGAACTAGGAGATCATTATACACAGCAACATCAATATCAATTCTAATGAACATGGTTTTTTCCAACAATTAGATGATTGATGCCAGTTCCAATAATCTTGTGACAAAGAAAGCCACCTAAACCCAGAGAGAGTCAAGTGGGAACTGAACACTTCACCTGATTTTTCTTATGCAGCAAGAGAATTGTATAAATATGTTTACACATATTGGATTTAACATATATTTTAACACGTATAACATATATTGGATTGCTTGCCAGGGGAGGGGATGGAGGAAGAAGGGGAAACTCTAAAACACAAGGCTATGCAAAGGGTCAATGTTGAAAAATTATCCATGCATATGTTTTGAAAATAAAAAGCTTTACTAAAATAAAATAAAATAAAATAAAACAAGAGACCTGAAAAGGCTTCCTGAGATATATGAAATTTGAGTTCAGCTAAGGAACATAAGAATCAGATGAGGTACAAAAGAAGGTACTTACTTAAGTAGGTCTTTAAGAAGTTACAGATGAGGAAGTTCACCTGCCCTGCTTTACACCATCACCTGGCTGAGCAGGTATTGGAAATAATTTACTAGAGGGGCATTGATAGTGATCAAGAAAAAGATGCTTTGTTTCTTCTATCGTTCCATATGGTCTACTCTCGTATTGTCCACCCCTTGAACACTATAGGGCTTTAAAAGTCATTGATTAAACAAGAATTTCTTAATAGTTTATTTTGTATCAATTATTAGGCAAAATTCTTGGGATACAAAAAAGTTAGAACCAGTTTTCTGATTCAAGGAATTCATCATTTAATTGAAGAGAAAATATACTAAGAATTATATATAAATATCATTGTTGCATTCCATCCTTCATTCTCAAAGAAAACCAATGACATCAGGAGGAGGATGTCTTGATTTGTAAATAAATTGGATTTAAGTTGAGACAGAGTTGTGCATGTTCTTCTGCTCACTTTCTCCTCCAGAGCCATCAAAGTCCAGTGGCAAGATGACCGGTGATAGTTCCATGTACAAACAAGACATATGCAGAGTACTGTTAGTTAGAAGATAATTAAAAAGGTAAAGTGTTTTCAGCAAGACAAGAAGTTTTTGGGTTTTTTTTGGAAGGTAAAATTTGAGATGAGTCTTGAAGGGAGTCAAGAAAATAAAAGGTGGAGGTGAGGAGGAAATACATTCCAAATGTGGGAGAAAGCCAATTCAAAGGATAAGAGTCCAGAGAGGGAGTGACGTGTGAAGAAGAGCAAGTACACTTGTGGAGCCACATTCTAAGGTGAGTGGAGGGGAGTAAAGTGTAAGAAAGTAGGAATGAGGCAGATTACTAAAGACTTTAAAAGCCAAAGAAAGGATGTTGTATTTCATCCTGGAGGTAATAGGGAGCCATTAGAGTATATTGAGTGGGAGAAGTATGAAATAGATCCATGCTATAGAAAAAAAAATATTTTAACAGCTGAGTGGAATTGTATTTGAATGGGAGAAACTTGGAGAGAGCAGAATGAGAATGCAACTCTCCAAGTGAGAGGAGATCAGGAATGGAATTTGATGATGATGTCTATGTGGGGCAGCTAGGTATCACAATGGATAGAAAGGGCTGGGCCTGGAATCAGGAAGACTGTTCTTCCTGACAACACTTACTAGCTGTGTGATCCTGAACAAGTCATTTAAATCTTGTTTGCCTCAGTTTCCTCATCTGTAAAATGAGCTGGAGAAGGAAACGGCCCATCACTCTAGTATATTTGCCAAGAAAACCCCAAATGGATTCATAAAAAGCCAGATGCAAGTGAAAAAAAAAAAACCTGCAGACAAGGAAAGGAGAGCCGTCGAGAAGATAGAAATGATAAAACTTGAAAATAGATTGACTAGGTGTGTGTGAGAAGAATAGAGGATGGATCTAGTATATACTTGCTGATAAAAAGCATTCTCTATTACCTCTCAATGATTTATTGTTCCTTCTGAGCCTTGATATCTTAGTGCAATTGTTTATTTTTATCTCAAGGTTGGAGCAAGTGCATATTCAAGTGGAATAGCATATGAAACAACATCCATGCTCTATTTTCTAGACCCAGCCTTTCTGGTTTGCATCATGCAGGGGCAGAGTAAATCATCTGTAAATGTCTGTTTCCAACACTCATTTGGAATTCATGTGAGGTGGGGGAAAGGGTTTTTTTTTTCCTCCTCTCCCTTCCCAGAAGCAACTACAGCAACTATTCACACACATTGCAGTGAGTATATGCCTAGATAAATATGAGATTGGCTTTTAAGTCTCAACCTGCCTCTTCTGCTATGTATTTCTTTTCTTCAGGACTGGTGAATGAATAATGACCCAGACAGCACTATCCTAGAAAGCTATTTCATGAACTAGACACTGAAAAGTTCAGATGTGAAAGTATGCCCAAAAAGCTATTAAACTGTGAATAAACTTTGACCCAGCAATAACATTACTCTGTCTATACCCTAAAAATATCAAAGAAAATGAGGAATTGAATATTCATAAATATTCATAGCAGCTTTTTTGTGGCAGCAAGAAATTGAAAACGGAGAGGATGTCCAACAGTGGAGGAATGGCTGAACAAGTTAACTTGTTGCAATATCACTATATTATAAGATATAATGAAGAGAATGTCTTTGAAGAAACCTGGGAAGATTTGTGTGAAATGATTCAGAATAAAGTAAGCAGAATCAAGTGAATAATTTGTACAATAATGAGAATATTTGAAAGACTTGGGGACTCATCAACAAAATGCTCATCATGCTTTCCAGGGACTTATTATCTACCTTCTGACAGAGAGGAGATGGATGAAAACTACAAATCATGATATATTATTCAGACATGACAACTTTAAGAATCTGTTTTGCTTGCCTATACATTTATAACAGATTGCTTTCTCAATGGGAGGAGAAAGAAAGCAATTTCATGAAATTTTTAAAAAGAGAAATTCAGGTGCCATTTGTTCTTCTCAGAGGAAAAGATGTCTACTTCTAGGGAAAAAGTAAGAAGAAAATTACCTTGGGCATAATTTCAAAATGCAATATTTGTTCAGTAATCCCACAAAATATTTCATTTTTAAGTATTAAGCTTCTGGGATTGTATTACAGGATTATGGATTACTATGTCTTTTTTAAGTATTTGCCAGTGTTTGCTTTTTTAGTGTTTTTTGTTTGTTTTAAAAATTGCCTTTTTGACCTGTGGAGATGGAATAAATTTATGTCCAAAGAAGAACTGGAACTTTTAATTGAAAACCAGATAGATAACTTTGACTATATTAAGTTAAAAAGTTTTTGTACAAACAAAATCAATACAGACAAGATTAGGAGGGAAGCAATAAATTGGGAAATCATCTTTACATTTGGGGGTTCTGATAAAGGTCTCATCTCTAAAATATATAGAGAATTGTCTCATGTTTATAAAAATTCAAGCCATTCTCCAATCAATAAATGGTCGAGGGATATGAACAGACAATTTTCAGAGGATGAAATTGAAACTATTTATAGTCATATGAAAAGGTGCTCCAAATCACTGTTGATCGGGGAGATGCAAGTCAAGACAACCCTGAGATACCACTTCACACCTGTCAGATTGGCTAAAATGACAGGAAAAGTTAATGATGAATGTTGGAGGGGTTGTGGGGGGGCTGGGATGCTGATGCATTGTTGGTGGAGCTGTGAACGGATACAGCCATTCTGGAGAGCAATTTGGAGCTATGCTCAAAAGGTTATCAAACTGTGCATACCCTTTGACCCAGCGGCATTTCTGTTGGGCTTATATCCCAAAGAAATCATGAAGGAAGGAAGAGGCCCCACATGTGCAAGAATGTTTGTGGCAGCCCTTTTTGTAGTGGCTAGAAACTGGAAATTGAATAGATGCCCTTCAGTTGGAGAATGGCTGAATAAATTATGGTATATGAATGTTATGGAATATTATTGTTCTGTAAGAAATGACCAGCAAGATGATTTCAGAGAGGCCTGGAGAGACTTGCATGAACTGATGCTGAGTGAAGTGAGCAGAACCAGGAGATCATTATACACGGCAACAACAGTACTATATGACGATCAATTCTGATGGACATGGCTCTCTTCAACGATGAAATGTTTCAAACCACCTCCAATTGTTCACTGAGGAAAGCCATATACACCCAGAGAGAGGGATGCGAAATGTGGACCACAACATAACATTCTCAAACTCCTTGATTGATGTTTGCTTACATTGTGTTTCCTTTATCTGATACATCGTTTGTGTAGATAAGATTTTTCTTGCACACCAATTGTAAGTTTGGAAATATGTATACATATATTCGATTTGCCAATATTTTAACATAATTAACATGTAGTGGATATCCTGCCATCTAGGGGAGGGGTGGGGAGTTGGGGGGAAAAATTTGTAACGGAAAGCTATGTAAGGGTTATTGTTGAAGAATTACCCACACATATGTTATGCAAATAAAATAGAAATTTTAAAAAAAATTGCCTTTTTGAAGAAGGAACTAGATAGCTATCCTATATCTGATATCCAATATTTATATACTGAAAAATTTTTTTCTAGCAGGAAATGTATTAATCTTTATAACTACCAGGAGAGTCATAATGAGCCAGAATGTATAAGAAAAGTCTGACCATCTCTCTTCAGTCTTCTCCATGACTAAATCTGAGTTCCCTGTTCATTCACACACATACACATAGACACACACAGAGTATGTGTATAATGTGTATATACATACATATATGTACATATACATGAACATATATATGTATGCATATATATATACAAAAAACCAATCCTCTTTGTCTGATGAGTAAAACTGTAACAGGCTACAAATTTCCTTTTGCTCAAAAATCTAGAAATACTCCACAAAAAAATCATGTGATAAGGATAAATAACTTAAATGCATAATAATAATCAAATATTTATCAAGATAACCTTATTCAGTTATGCTAATTAAGGGATATGCACACATGGTATATCTATTAAAGTCCATAGTAGGCACCAGCCTAATTAGCCATCTTGTAATATGCTCTGGTAATTGAAATGTGATGTGAGCTTCACTGGGCATGTAAAAGCTTTTCAGTGAGAACCAGTGGGAATTCTGGCTGAATAATTGTTAAACCATTTCTTTCTGAGAGCTAGGAAAATCTGGAGGTGCTTTCCTGTGTGTTCAGCCCCAGTTGTGCTAGTAGAAATGATTCATTCCTGTGATTCTTATTCTCTATCTGCCCAGGCTACTGAGTCATGCCCAAGAACAATTCAAAGAACTCGTACTGAATCTGAATTACTCACTGTGTTGAGCACCTCAGACTTCCTTTCTGTATTTTTTTAAGGTATTATCACGTAAAGAAGTTAATAGGCATTTCTCAAGGGAAGAAACCCAGGTTACTGAGATATGGAAGAAATACTCCAATAGCTAATAATTAGAGAAATGCAAATTAAAGGAACGCTGAGGTTCCACCTCACACCTATTAGACTGGCAAAAACAAGAAGAAAAAGAAAATGACAAATGTTAGAAGGGCAGCAGGAAAATAGGCACATTAGCATACTATTGGTTTAACCATTCTGGAGAGTAATAAAATTTTACTAAAGAATAAATGCTTCTTGACCTAGCTAGTTCTATATACCAGAAGTCAAAGAGGAAGAGCCCTTATATACAAATATATTTACAGACATTCTTTCCATGGTTGTAAAACTATATATTAAGAAGATGCTTATCAATTGAGAAATGGCTGACAAAAATTAGTATATGAATGTAATAAAATACTATTATGCTATTAAAAATGAGGGAAAGGATAGTTTCAAGGGGAAATTGAAACTAATACTTGTTTGAATTAATGAATTAATATAGAATAAAGTGAATAGAATCTGAAGAATAACTTATATATAACATCAATAGTATGAAAAGAACAATTTTGAAAGACTTACCTCTGATCAACTAAATGATCAACCATAATTCTAAAAGACTGATAAAGAATATTGTTTATATCATGACAGAGAAATGAGTATACAGAATGAGAAACCACTATAAGAATCTTAATATTTTATTTCATGGCACTTAAATGATATAAGGATCCCCCCCCCACTTATAGCTTTCTTTCTCCCCCCCAGAAAACAAAAGTAATGTATGACTATTAAAATAATACTATTTTTTAAGTGAAATAAGTAGGGGAATAAGACCTCTAGAGTAGTTTTCTTCCCTGGAACCATTAACTTGAATTCATCTGACCAAGTACAATTTTGTTAAATTTTGTTTTTTTAATATGAATGAGCATGGGAAAATTAAAGAGGAATTAATGATGATGTTATTTAATAATTGTACATATAAAATGAGAACCAAAAAGTGTAACAATTCTTCATGAGAAAATAAATATTATATTCATTTTGCTAAAGGAATTATAAGTCAGCTCCCTCCCTAGAAACTAGAATCTGATTAGTGCCTATTTGTGCTCAGAGTATTTATTGTAGATGACTAAGAATTTGCAGATATAAATACAAACATGAAGTAATTACTATTCTAAATTTTATCTAGTACTTTAGTTACAAAAGTACTCTCATCAGTGAGATAAATAGTACTAGCATTTTACCCTATTTTTAAGATTAGCAAACAGAGATTTAGTTAAGTGAAGGAACTTTTCCCAGTGTCATATACAAGTGAGAATACACATAAATGTGGAAAGTCCACCAGATCATCTGACTTAAATTTCTCCTCATAATTTACTATAATCATAATTCTTTTTGCCACATACTAAGGGCAACTTCAGCATGAAAGAGACAAAGAAAAGACAGAGTCATAGAGATAAAGACGAGGGCAGAGCCAAGATGGAGGAATAAAGACATGACTCTGTATCGTCCTCTGACCTTCTCTCAAGTCACCAGTAAAATAAGCCTCTGAACTGATTTTTCAGTCAATGAACCCAGAAATATTTGGACTACAAAGTATTTCTTGCAGAAGTTAACCTTTGAAGAGCAGGTCTGTTTCAGTCCGGGAATGGGGTGAGCAGTTTGCTAGAGTCCAGGAGACAGGGCAGGAAACTGGGCGGGACTTAGCTTCAAAAAAACAGCTGGTGAGTGTCTCTGAAGCACTAGGGAAACTCTGCCCTGATTGAGGGCAGGTGCTTTGGCAGATCTTCCTTTTATAAAAGGTGGGTTAGAAAAACCTCTGCAAACATAAAGTCCCAGACCGACCAACCCAGCACCAGAAATTAATTAACGGGATTGCCCCAAGGCAAACTACAACAGCCGCCACTTCTCTCACTTTAAAAAGAACCCAAGCTTTCTAAAAAATGAATAAGAAGCAGAAGAAAGCTCTCACCATAAACAGCTTTTATGGAGAGAAAGAAGGGCAGACCCCAGATCCTGAGGTTCTGAAAGCAACTACAGTGGAAGCCACAAAGGTGGACATGAGCTGGTCCCCATTGCACAACGCTTTCCTGAAAGATTGCATAAAGAATCTCAAAAGAGAGTTACAAGGAAAATGGAGAAATGAATTGAGATCTGTGCAAGAGGCCCTTCAAAAGAGATATGATAAAAACGCCAATTTGCTGAAAAGCAAAACTGGTGAATTGGAAATAGACAAAAATGCATTGAAAAACAAAATTGGGGAATTGGAAATAGACAACAATGCATTGAAAAAAAATTGGTTTAGTGGAAAAAGTATGCAATGAACAAATTGGCCAGTTACA
>JAJPUD010013508.1:0-33295 GCA_023553655.1 Myrmecobius fasciatus
ATTTTTTTTTTTTTTTTAGACAGAGTGGATATCTCTTTAAGGTAGGGGAAAAAAAAAAAACCCCGGCTGAAGACGCTTTGCCCTGGGGCACTTCGGCGAGTTGACTTAAGGTGCTGGGCCGGTGGGGGCTAGGACTAAGTCCGAATTACTCCTTAAAAAAGGCAAGTCTGCCAGAACACCTGCCCCCAATCAAGGCAGAGTGTCCAGAGTGCCTCAGATAAACTCCAGGTGTTTGGAATTTGGAGTTTGGAGTTTGGAATTTCTTCCAGGATGAGCTGAGCTGAGTCCCACCCTCACTTCCGGCCTGCACAGTTGTCCTCTATTTATCTCTCTGTCCGAGTCCGACTAACCTGATATAAAGTTCTCCAGAGAACCGTGCCAAAATATTTCTGAGTTCGTTGACTTGAAGATCAGTTCAGAGGCTTATTTTATTGTTGATTTGAGAGAAGATCGGAGGAGAGGCAGGAAGTCACCTTTTCACTCCGCCATCTTGGCTCCTGAATAAAATCCTTAAAGGGGAAAAATAAGTATTTAATGAAACAGAGGACCTCTAATCATTCTATCTGATGAAAATACCAGATCTGATTAGATAAACTGATATTAAAACAGAGGACTTCAGGGAAGCACAAAAAAGTAAATATAACAGAGTAATCATAAGGAATTCGTGGAATTAAATTGTTTGCCTTCTTTTCTATGGGAAGATGATTCATGTGGCATCTTAAGAACCTTATCATTATTAGAATAGTTAAGAGAAGATAGAGCATAAGTCCATTGTTGTTGGAATGATCTATAAGAAAAGAATGGAGGGCTGAGAGAGAGAAATGTAATGAGAGAGGTAGAATAGCATATATTTTCTTACATAGAAGTTCACAAGGGAAAACTTTTATAGTAAATAGGTAAATGGAGAGGAACCAGATAATATTGAACCTCACACTCATCAGAATTGGTTCAAAGAGAAGAATATACATACACACTCAAGTAGATATGAAATCTATTTTACACAATAGGGAGATAGGAGGGGAAGTATATAAATATTCAAGCATTTAGAAGCAAGAAAATCTTACAAGGAAGGAAAGCATAAAAAAGTGAAGAAAGAAGCCTAAACAGAAGAAAATAGAATAAAGGGAAAATGAAAATTTATTCATCAAAACTGTGAAAGTGAATAGGAAAGAGCTGACACATAGAATGGAAGTATATAGTAGAATGGACATACACAAAGTTGAAATGAAGGGCTAGAACAGAGTCTATCACACTTCAGCTAAGGTGAAGTGGGCAGGGATAGCAATCATCATCTCAAACAAAGCAAAAGCAAAAATAGACCTAATTGAAAAAATAATTAGGGAAACTATATTTTGCTAAAAGATTTCACAGACAGTGAAGTAACATAAAAATGTTAGAACTAGTTTAGCTGATAAAAGGTCTCATTTCTCAAGTATATAGAGAATGGAATGAAAATTAAAAAAAAAAAGAACCAAAAAAAAAAGCAGTGGATAGACTGCAGGATCTGGACTCAAGAAGGCTCATTTTCCTGAGTGCAAATTTGGCCTCAGACACTTATTAGCTGTGTGACTCTAGTAAAGTCACTTAACCCTGTTTGCCTCAGTTTCCTCATTTGTGAAATGAGCTGGAATAGAAAATAGTAAATCACTCCAGTTTCTCTAGCAAGAAAATACTAAGTGGTGTCACAAAAAGTCAGACATGACTGAAAAGAATTAAACAATAACAATTTATAAACGGTAAAAGCAGTTTTCTGAAAAAAAAAATCAAAACCAAATCACTATATAGATTAACACTCCTCTGAGGTGTCACTTCACACCTATCTGTAATGACAAGTGATAAAAGGGAAGAATGAAAATAGATACATTGATGAATTGTTAGTGGAAGTACTGAACCCATCCAAACTATTCTGTTGAACAATTTGAAACTATTGCCAACCAAAAAACTGTCTGTACTACTAGGACTGTGCCCAAAGAAATCAAAAGAGCAGGAAAAGGACCTATATGTACAAAAACATATTTGTAACAGCTGTTTTTGTGGTGGCAAAAACTTGGAAATTGAAAGAAGGCTCATCAACTGGGGAATGTCATATAAATGCGATTGTGCTATATAAAAAAGGGTTTCATAAAATGGCAATATCTGTATGGACTGATACAAAGTGAAGTGAGACCAATTGGGAAATCATTCTCTACAGTGACAGCAATATTGTAATAATGATCATGTGTGAAAGGTTTGTCTATTCTGATCAGTACAATGATCCAAGACTGTTACAGAGGACTCATGATGTAAAAATGTTATCTCCCTCTGGATGAACTCTTTAAAATAAACTATATTTTTTTTACTCTTTTTTACTTTTCTTGCTTTTTTGGAGATGTGGCTAATATGAATATATATTTTGCATGATTTCCAATGTGTAATTGATATTAGATTATTTGCTTTAATGAGTGAGGGAGGGATAGGAAGAGTGAGAGAGAATTTGAAACTTAAAATTATAAAAGAAAAAAAAATTTCTTTAAATTAATTAAAATTAAATCCAAATGCAAGACTTTGCAAACTTATTAAATATTATTTCAATGGATTGGATCCAGCAGCATTTATATCTTTTTTGTAAGGTTTTTTATTTTCAAAACATATGCATATTTTTCAACATACACCCTTGCAAAACATTGTGTTCCAAATTTTTTTCTCCTCTATCTTCCCCTCCTCTCTTTCCTAGACAGCAAGTAATGCAATATATATTAAATAGGTGCAATTCTTTTATATGTATTTCCACAATTATCTGCATTTATATCTTAAAGACTCTCAGAGATAATCAACTGAATTTATACCTTTTGCAGATGAGTAAACAGACACTTGAACCTGAAGTAGCTTCCCAAGAATCACAGGCAGGTTTTGAACCCATGCTCTCTGTCTACAGAGCCAGTGTTTTTTCCATGGTACCATTTTGGACACTGTGTCATTCAGTATATTAGCTATCTCTCCAAACCTAATCATCTGCAAATCTGATAAACATTCTATGTCTTTATCTGAGTCACTGATAACAATATCAACCATCACAGGATCATGCTGACGTTGCCAAAAACATCAGAAATTTACATACAATGTTGTCTTTGTGTAGAGGGCCACAGACAGTGGGGGAACTTCGTGAGGTATAACACTCTTCAGCCCAGAGGGAACCTGCTGACAATGTCTGGTTCTACTCTCATCTGCTCTTGGGGATGTCTCAGCCTTCCTGAGAAGTCAGGGGATGTGACAACTTGTGTTCTACTTGAAGCAGAGATACTTGCAGTAAAGAGGCATTTCAAAAATTTATCAAACTGTGCACACCCTTTGACCCAGCAGTGTTTCTACTGGGCCTATATCCCAAAGAGATTTTAAAGGAAGGAAAGGGACCCACATGTGCAAAAATGTTTGTGGCAGCCCTTTTGGTAGTGGCAAGAAACTGTAAATTGAAAGGATGACCATCAATTGGAGAATGGCTGAACAAATTATGGTATATGAATGTTATGGAATATTATTGTTCTGTAAGAAACGACCAGCAGGGCGATTTCAGAGAGGCCTGGAGAGACTTGCATGAACTGATGCTGAGTTAAATCAGCAGAACCAGGAGAACATTATACACAGCAACAAGACGATACGATGATCAATTTTGATGGACATGGTTCTCTTCAACAATGATGTGATTCAAACCAGTTGTTCTGCGATGAAGATAGTCATATACATCCAGAGAGAGGCCTGTGGGAACTGAGTGTGGACCACAACACAGCATTTTAATGCTTTCTATGAATATTTCCATGCATTTTGTTTTCCTTCTTAGGTTGCTTTTTTTTCTTCTTCTCTTTCTATATCTGATGTTTCCTGTGCAGTAAGATAACTGTATAGATATGTATACATGTATTGTATTTGTCATATAATTTATCCTATTTAACATGTATTAGATTACCTGTCATCTAGGGGTGGGGAGTGGGGGGAAGGAGGCGAAAAGCTTGGGGAAAAAAAGGTTTTGCAAAGGTCAATATAGAAAAATCACTCATATGTTTTGTAAATAAAAAAGCTTTATTCGAAAAAAAAATTAAAAAAAAAAAAAAGTAAAGAGGCATTGACATAATAATAGCCGGGTGCTTATAGTTAGCACATGCTCAGTGTGCTGTGATGATGTAATGGTACTATAATTGGCACATGCTCATTGTGCTGTGGTGATGTAATTGTACTATAGTTGGCACATGCTCACTGTGCTGTGATGATGTAATAGTACTATAGTTGGCACTTGCTCAATGTGGTGTGGTGATGTAATTGTACAAAGGTATTTAAGGCTGAGAGAACTTGAAATAAATGGACTCTATATTTGACTATCCATGGGGGTCCCTACCTCATCACTGCTCCTCTAAGACCAAGAACTCAGGCTAGTCCTGAAATCCCCCAGAGAGCTAGTCCTGACAGTATATTTTAGAAGTGCATGCGCACGCACACACACACACACACACACATCTCCAGCCATTCCAGATAAGGAAACTGAGGCAAACTGAGTTAAACAAAAAAACTTGCCCAGGTTCACACAGCTAGGAAGTGTCTGAAGCCAGATTTGAACACAAGAAGATGAGTCTTCCTGATGCTAGATCTGACATTCTACTAAACCACCTGGTTGCCCTCTAGCATGTTGAAGTCTATTCAACATTTAGTCAAACTGATTTTTTTAAGCACCTACTGAGTAGAAAGGATTGTGCTAAACATTTTGAAGAAGTGTACTGATTTGATATAATTGCTGCTTCTATGGATAATACAGTCAGGAAGGAGGGAAATGTTAAAATATAGATAAGTGCAATTAAAAAAAAATGTAACAAGATAAATGCAATAGGGAAAGGCACAGCCCAGTTCTATATGAGGTCTGAAATAAATCATTATCAATGAAAATGACCAATAAAAAGATTTCATCTTCAGAAACTTGTGAATATAATAGTCTGGACAGGAGAGTGGGGGTAGGGGAGTGGTTTCCATTTTATGAATAAGCAAAATGAAGTTCAATTAGGTTAAGTGAATAACTCAGTCGGGTAAACAATGACAGTGCTGGGACTCAAATAAAAGGAGCATTAAATTATTTAGTGAACAACTCCACAATGTCTTAGATTAAAAGCTCTCTGTAGGTTCTGCCAAAATATACTTCCAAGAGTCTAAGATTGAGGCTTTCTAACAGTATCACCCAATACTTATATCACTTTCATTTATCTCTCCTGCCAACTTTCATTTTCCCTCTCAAATTGAAAGCTAAAGTAAGATACACATTTGAGGGGAAGTTGTCAAAATTCATTTTATGGAAATGTGCTACTTGTGGGGATCCTTTGATCAACAGCAGCATCTTTTGAAATTGAAATTGAATAGATTATATAGCGATCTGCCTCTTCACTCTTCCAGAGATAAGCTACAAGTAAATGGGAAATACTTGTGAAAAATATAAACTTAATTTTGGCTCTGGTTTCTCTTATATCAGTCTCTTCCCATCTCACCATGGAAAATAGCAGAAGCTATCAGTACAAACTGGTTTTTGCAATCCTGCTTAGAGAGAATGGGTCATATTTAGCAAAAAAATAAATTAATCCACAAATTCTTCAAGATACTAAAGATTGTAATTGAATTCTACTCTCTATGTTATTGGTATGTATTTGTGTTAAAGGCATATGGAATTGATTCACAACATTTTCAAGAATTGTAAGATTCTCTTGGATTTCATGAGCTGTTCTGTTCTGTTAATATACCACCACTACACCATCACATTACCACCACTACTATCCTCTCCAAAGTACTATATGACATATACTTTTATACTTGAATGAATCTGTGATTTTAACCATGAGAGTATAACTTTCTATAATATAGCTTATAGCTCATGCATACCTTATCTTTTCTAAAAAATGTGTGATTGACAGCACTTTATTCTGATGTCATCAACTTAATACTAAAAATATTTATCTATCAAATATCAGAACCAAAGTCCTTTTTGGATGACCTATTGCAGTCTGAAGGTGACCCTGGATTAAGGAAAGTTTAGCCAAATATGAATAATGTCTAGCACATTCTAGGAAGCTAAAGAGGCTTCACATATATAAGGGATCATTAATCAAAAAGTGCATATTAAGCATCTACTATGTGCTAGACCCTGACCTAAGAACTGGTGATATATGATAGCAAATAAAATATTCACTATTTTTACAAAGCTTGCTTTCTAATGGGAAAGACAAGAAAATATATAAATATATGAAGAACAAATATTGAATAAATTTTTGTTCATCCTTCATTTTTGAACCAATGGCACCATAGATGATATCTTGACCTGCCTGTGAACTGGATTTAAGTGAAGCATAGTTACACAAAGGCACTAGCTTCACTCTCTCTTCCTGAATTATCAAAGTCCACTAGTAAGATGAAAGTCAAGATGATAATGATGACCTGGGACACAGTGGATGACCTGGGTGCATTCAGTATCTGACTAACCTCTGTACACTCTACAATGCTAACTTGAGCTGCTTTCATGGCCATTGAAATAGATTATTTTCATCTACACATTCTGCTTGTTAAAGTCACCACATATTTGGATAGACTTTTCCCTAACTCATTAACAGATACGACACCATCAGTTACCCTTAGTCTGGTTTAGCCATTTCTCCAAGATGATTTACTAGGATATGGCCTCTGTGCATGCTACAGCTTCTTGCAGCTACAGGTGAGCACTAAGTGCCAGGTGGACACCAAAAGTAGATGAACAACCCTGAAAGTAGCTTGCCAAGCCCTCACACCAGAAATGCTATTCCTTTCTAAACACCCATATACACCCCAAACAGTATAAACATATATAAAATAGGATACACACACATATATATCTCTATATATTTGTATCTACCTATTTATCTATAGATTTATATATGTAAAATAGTTAAATAAATAATATGAAAGAAAAGGCATTTATTGTCCAAGGACCAGCCTAAATTGGGGAAAAAATTATCATTAGAGGTCTGTTCATTCGGAAATAAATCTTTTGACTTAACAAAAATCATGAAAATTTTTTGACTCCTTGAAAGCAGGAACTATGTTTCTCCTTATATTTCCAAATGTAATGGAAGCCAATCAAGAAGCATTTATTAAGTATTTAATATGTTTAAGGCACAGTGCTTATTGACTGATGATCTATGTGAACATTGAAATGTATAACTTTCTTGTACATAGACAAGCTCATTCAAAGTGTATTGCTAATGATTTTGCCACCATTTTGCCTAATAGCAAGACCCAAAAGTTTTAAATGCACTGATCCTATAATCACATGTAACAGTAATAATAGTGCTATGGATGGGAAATAGAGAAAAGCAACCACATACAATTCCTAAAATATAATGGGAGATATAGTAGATTTGTGATATATTGTAGCATGGTGATCCAATAATATTAAACAATATAGCTTTTTTATCCTTTGCATGGGCATTTTGTTACCAATTCACTTTCTATATTTGGCTTGCTCACTTCAAATGACTTTCACCTTCTCAATCCCAGGGTCCTAGAGATAAATTGTCACTATACAATTACATTCAAGCTCTCTCAAATTATTAGGGATAACCTTATTGAAGGGAACTATGCTGCCATACTCAACACTCAAGAGTCTTAGTAGTAACAAAATTAATTTTTCAATGAGGAAAGGGGACAAAAACATAGGAGGTTATTCCAGAATGAGAATGTTATAGATATTTAGGGAAATTAAGGATGACGAAGCAGATGAGGCATGATACTGAAATTTGAAGTGTCAGAAACAAATTAGCCCTTGATGGGAGATAATGGGGAGAGGTACAGTGAGAAATTGAGAATTTCACCTATATTTTGAACCCAGAGTATTGGAAAGATGATCACGCTAAATGGAACAAGAAAGACATGAAGAGGGCAGATTTAAGGGAAAACCAAATGATTCAATTTTGGATATATTAAATTCAAGATGTCTTGGGATTATCCAGTTTAAGATGTTTAATGGACAAATGGAAATGTCCTAGAAGTTGAGTGAAATTAAGGTTGAATTACTAAATCTGAGAATCATCTGTATAGAGATGATAAGTTAAAGCCTGGGAGCTGATACTATCACCAAAGAAAATTATATATAGAGGAATACATAAATGAAAACCCAGAGTAGAACCTTAGGAAACATCCAGAGGCATACTAGAGTCAGTCCTAACCAGCTTGTAAGATCCCATTTTTAAATTTTCATGTGGGAATTTATACCTCTAAAATGTGCAACTGTTATAAATCTATTTTTGGATGATTGTCTAGATGTGATAAATTGTTAATAATACTGATTAAATTTAAAAGGGTATGTGCATAAACATCTCTCTCCTCCTCCTTTCCCAGAAAGTATGGTTCTTAAATATTTATCAGTTGACCTGTATTGCTCCATAAACATTGCTTGAGCTCTGCAGGAGTGTCATAGAAAGTTTAGATCTGAAGTAATTATAGACATTTTTCTCAAGGAATTTAGCCACTAAATGGAAGAGTGATAATGGCAACTAGTGGAAATAAATAGATCAAGTTAGCAAAACAGATCTTCAGCTCTTTACTCACCCTGCAACTATTTTTAATTATTTTCCTCATGTTCCTACAAGTTCTTCTATCATGTTTAGTCATCCCTTTGCTCTACTTGGTTTTTACACACTTTAGTGACATAAGGGAGGGTCTCCTGAGTTTTAGTGATTCACTTTTCATTTAAAAAGACGCCCCTCTAATTTTTTTCTACAAAATAAACAGTCTTTCTTTTTTTGTTTGTTTTTGCTGAGGCAATTGGGGTTGAGACTTGCCCAGGGTCACACAGTTAGGAAGTGTTAAGTGTCTGAGACAAAATTTGAACTCAGGTCCTCCTGACTTCAGGGCTGGTGCTCTATTCATTGCACTACCTACCTGCCCCAATAAATAGTCTTTTAAAAAAATGAAACAGTATTTATATATAGTTTTAAGTTTTATAAAGTGCTTTGGGAATACCATGTTATTTTATCCTCACAACAATGCTGAGAAGTAGATGTTATAATTATCTTCATTCTATATATAAAATCACTAAGATTGAAATAAATTAAATGACTTGCTCTGGATTAAATGACTAGTAAATGTCTGAAACCATAATTGAAATCAGATCTTCTAGAATCCAGGTCCAGAATCCTCAGTGCACTGTCACTTATATTTATTTTAAAATCATATCTCAGAAGGCAGAGCCAAGATGGCAGAGAAAGGCGGGGACTCACTTGAGTTCTTCCTTAAACCTTTCCAAACACCTTTAAATAAGAGTTCAAAACAAATTCTAGAGCAACAGAATCCATAAAAGGATGAAGCAATACAGTTGTCAAGCCCAAGACAACTTAGAAGATCAACAGAAAAAAAAAAATTTGTACCATGGTGAGAATGCAGCTCAGTTTAGTGCAGGCTGCTCTCAACCAACCGTAGGCCTTGGGGATAACTGAATCAATAGCAGCAACGGTGGTTTTTGGACCTCTCAGCATAAAGGGCAAGAGGGACAGACAAGTCATCAAAAGCAGATTATACAGGTCCCTTTACAATACCAGAACCAGGACTCAGTTGTATTGTCCATATTTAGATCCAGGTTGCAGTCTTGGGTCCTATTTCTCAGGGCAAGGATAAGCACTAACACACTAGAGATTGTGATGATAGGGGTACTGGAAACCTGGCCACAGTTTGAGAATGGAAAATAGTGCTTGTGATCATTTATAGACTAGAATACACAAGAGAATAACAAATACACCTATCTGTAGGTCATACCACTTTAGAATTACCAAAAACTTATGAGTCTCCAGAATTACCTCTGAAAATAAACAAAAAGACCTGAAGCTTGGTTCAATAGTCTCTCCATTTTAGAAAAAGTCCCATTTTACCATAGAGCTAAATAGGTTAGAAAAATATGGACAAATAGCATAAAAATGACTGTAGAAAGTGTTTTCTGACAGAAAAGAAGAAAACACAAAATGAGAAGAAAACAACAAAGTCAAACTCCTAAATTTAAAGCCTCAAAGAAAAATATGAATTGGAACCAGGCCATGAAAAAGTTCAAAAAAGATATTAAAAATCAAATAAGATAGGTAGAGGGAAAAATGGAAAGAGAAATGAGGCTGACATAAGAAAACTCAAGAACTATATGAACACAATTACAAAACACTTTTCACACAAATAAAGTCAATTCTAAACAATTGGGAAAATATCAATTGTCCTTGGATGTGCCAAGCTAATATAATAAAAATGACAATTCTACCTAAATTGGTCTACTTGTTCAGTTCGCCAAAACATTATTTTGTAGAACTAGAAAAAATAAAAAAATTCATCTGGAAGAACAAAAGATCGAGAATATCAAGGGAATTAATGAAAAAAAAAAAGTAAAAAGGATGTTGGCTTAAGAGTACCAAACTAAAACTGTATTATAGTGCAGCAGTCATCAAAACCATTTGGTACTGGCTAAGAAATAGAGTGGTGGATCAGTGGAATATATTGCATATACATGACACAATAATCAAGACCTATAGCAATCAATCTAATATTGATAAGCTTCCAAACTCCAGCTTCTGGGATAAAAACTCAATATTACACAAAAATTGCTGTGAAAACTGGAAAACAATATGTCAGAAACTCAACATAGACCTACATCTCACACTCTATACTAAAATAAGGTCAAAATGGGTATATGATGTGGGCATAAAGAATGATACCATAAACAAATTAGAAGAACAAGAGATAATTTGCCTATCAGATCTTTAAAGGAAGGAGGAATTTTTGACCAAAGAAGACCTAGAGAACATTATGAATGGCAAAAAGGACAATTTTGATTACATCAAATTAAAAAAAATTGTACAAACACAACCAACAGAAACAAGAATAAAAGGGAAATACAAAGCAGGGAAAAATCTTTATAGCCAGTATTTCTGATAAAGATCTCACTTCTTGTTAGCTTTGGCAGTAAGAGAAGAAATAGAGATTATTAGAGTAGGTAATGAGGAAACCAAATTATCACTCTTTGCAGATGACATGATGGTATACTTAGAGAACCCTAGAAACTCGACTAAAAATTACTAAAAACAATTCACAACTTTGGCAAAGTTGCAGGATACAAAATAAATCCACATAAATGTTCAGGATTTTTATATATTACCAATAAATTTCAGCAGCAAGAGATACAAAAAGAAATTCCATTCAAAATAACTGTTGATAGTATAAAATATTTGGGAATCTATTTGCCAAGGGAAAATCAGGAACTATATGAACTAAACTACAAAACACTTTCCACACAAATAAAATCAGACCTAGTCAATTGGAAAAACATAAAATGTTCATGGATAGGCCGAGCAAATATAATAAAAATGACAATACTACCCAAACTAATTTACTTATTTAGTGCCATACTAATCAAACTCCCAAGAAATTATTTTACAGATCTAGAAAAAATAGTAGCAAAGTTCATTTGGAAGAATAAAAAAAGGTCAAGAGTTTCAGGAGAATTAATGAAAAAAATGGCTGATGATGGTGGACTTGCTATACCAGATCTAAAACTACATTATAAAGCAGTGGTCATCAAAACCATTTGGTACTGGCTAAGAAATAGAGTAGTTGATCAGTGGCATAGGATAGAATCACAGGACAAACTAGGCAATAACTATAGCAATTTAGTCTTTGATAAACCCAAAGATCCCAACTTCTGGGATAAGTACTCACTATTTGACAAAAACTGCTGGGAAAATTGGAAACTAGTGTGTAAGAAATTAGGGCTTGACCCACATCTAACACCACATACCAAGATAAGATCTAAATGGGTTTATGATCTGGATATAAAGAGTGATATTATAACCAAATTAGATGAATGCAATATAGTTTACCTCTCAGACCTATGGAGATGGAATAAATTTATGTCCAAAGAAGAACTGGAACTCTTAATTGAACACCAGATAGGTAACTCTGACTACATTAAGTTAAAAAGTTTTTGTACAAACAAAACCAATGCAGTCAAGATTAGGAGGGAAGCAATAAATTGGGAAATCATCTTTACATTTAAGGGTTCTGATAAAGGTCTCATCTCTAATATATATAGAGAATTGTCTCATATTTATAAGAATTCACGCCATTCTCCAATCGATAAATGTTCAAAGGATATGAAAAGATAATTTTCAGAGGATGAAATTAAAACTATTTTAGTCATATGAAAATGTGCTCCAAATCACTATTGATCAGAGAAATGCAAATTAAAACAACCCTGAGATACCACTACACACCTGTCAGATTGGCTAAATGACAGGAAAATATAATGATGAATGTTGGAAGGGATGTGGGAAAATTGGGATACTGATGCATTGTTGGTGGAGTTGTGAATGGATCCAGCCATTCTGGAGAGCAATTTGGAGCTATGCTCAAAAAGTTATCAAACTGTGCATACCCTTTGACTCAGCAGCATTTCTATTGGGCTTATATCCCAAAGAAATCATAAAGGAAGGAAAGGGCCCCACATGTGCAACAATGTTTGTGGCAGCCCTTTTTGTATTGGCTAGAAACTGGATACTCAATGAATGCCCATCAATTGAAAAATGGTTGGATAAATTATGGTATATGAATATTATGGAATATTATTGTTCTGTAAGAAACGACCAGCAGGATGATTTTAGAGAGGCCTGGAGAGACTTGCATGAACTGATGCTGAGTGAAATGAGCAGAACCAGGAGATCATTATACACGGCAACAACAATACTATATGACGATCAATTCTGATGGACATGGATGGCTCTCTTCAACAATGAAGTGTTTCAAATCACTTCCAGTTGTTCACTAAAGAAAACCATATACACCCAGAGAGAGGGATGTGAAATGTGGACCGCAACATAACATTTTCATGCTCTCTATTGATGTTTGCTTACATTGTGTTTCCTTTATCTGATTTTTCTTTCTTGTAGATACAATTTTTCTTGCACAACAATGACAAGGGTGTAAATATGTATACATATATTTGATTTGTCAAGTATTTCAAAATAATTAATATGTAGTGGATATCCTGCCATCTAGGGGAGGGGTGGGGAGTGGGGGGGGAATTTGTAACAGAAAGCTTTGTAAGAGTTAATGTTGAAGAATTACCCATACATATGTTTTGCAAATAAAAAAAAATTTAAAAAGATCTCATTTCTAAAATATATAAAGAACTGTGACAAATTTATAAGAATAAAAGTAATTCCCCAACTGATAAATGGTCAAAGGCTATGGATAGATAATTTTTAGATGATGAAATTAAAGTCATCTATACTTATATGAAAAAAAATGCTTTACATCATTGTTCATTAGAGAAATGCAAATTAAAATGACTCTGATATACCCACCTCACACCTCTCAAATTGGCTAAGATGATAGGAAATGATAATGATAAATTTTGGAGAGTATGTGGGAAAACCAGAACACTAAATCATTGTTGGTGGAGTTGTCAAATGATTTAACCATTTTAAAGAGTAATCTGGAACTATGCCCAAAGGGCTATCAAGCTATATATACCCTTTGTTCCAACAGTGCCATTACTAGGTTTATATCCCAAGGAAATCATAAAGGAGGGAAAAGGACCCACATGTGTGTAGCAGCTCTTTTTTTTTTTGTTGTAGCAAAGAATTGGAAAATTAGTAGATGTTCATCAATTGGGGAATGACTGAACAACTTGTGGTATATGAAGGTAATGGAAAATTATTGTTCTACAAAAAATGAAGAAAAAAAAAGATTTTAGAAAGGCTTGGAAATATTTAAATGAACTGATGCTGAGCAAAACAATCAGAACTAGGAATACATTGTACACAATAATAACAAGAATGTGTGATGACCAATTATGAAAGACTTGGTTTTTCTCAGTGGTTCAGTGATTCAAAACAATCCCAATAGACTTTGAACAGGAAATGCCATCTGCATCCAGAAAAAGAACTTAGGAAACAGAATGTAAATCAACACATGCTATGTTCACTTCTTTTTTTTTTGCATTTTTTTCATTGCTCCCATGGTTTTTCCCTTTTGCTCTGATTTTTCTCTCCAAATGTGATTTATAAAGCTGTGTATTAAAAATAAAGAAAACATAAAATTTAAATTTAAAATAATTTGGTAAAAGAGGGATAAGAATATTGAAGACAGGATCACCTTAAAAAACAGAACAAGCCAAATGATTAAAAAAGGTATGAAAAGCCAATAAGGAGAAGCATGCTTTGAAAACTTGAATTGACCAAATTGAAAAAAGATATGCAAAAATTCATTAAAGAGAATTCTTTAAAAAAGAAGAATTAGACAAATGAAAAAAAGAAGATACAAAAGCTCACTGAAGAAAATAATTCTTTAAAAATAAGAAATGACTGATAAGGTGTCAAGAAATGGTGCAACAAAATCAGAAGAATGAAAAAATAAAGGACATTGTAAAATATGTCATTATAAACAACAACAACTGACCTAGAAAAGTAGATTCAAGGGAGCCAAGATGGTGGAGATCAGACAGGAATCTCTGTAACCTCCTCTAACCTTCCTTCACACCAACAGCAGATTAAGCCTCTAGACGGCTTTTGAAGTCAAAGAATACACAATATCTGGAGTACAACACATTTCTAGAAGAAGATACCCTGGAAGAACTTCAAAACAGTTCTGTTCCAATTGGGCAGGTGGGTGATCTGCCGAACCCAGACTGCAGCATAGGGAGACTGCAGCAGGGAACTGGAGCAGGAGTTGGAGCACTGTGGCTTCCAAACACCTGGGGGTATTCTGAAGGTTTCTTTTGCCAATCTGTCCTGATTGTAAGCAGATGGTTTGGCAGATCTGCCTTTAGTGGGGGGTAGATTGTGAACCACTGAATCCTTGAAGAGCACTGGACCTAGCTGCCATTACACAGCACCCTAAAGCAACCCATCAAACAGCAGAACTGCCCAGCACTGGAAATCAATCAATCAGCAGAACTGCACAGGACCTGACATAACTTACTCAGCAGAATGACTTCACAGTAAATTAAAGTAGCTGTCCCACCTTTGCCTTGAACAAACCGCACACCTTTAAAAATGAATAAAAAAACAAAAAGAACTCTCATCATAGACAGGTTTATGGAGAAAGGGAAGAGCAGACAGACTTCAAATCCTGAGGTCCCTAAAGGTAAAACAACTCCAGAAAAAGCCCCAAAGAGAAACATAAGCTGCCCCCCATGTCACAAGGTGTTCTTTGAAGATTGCATAAAGGATCTTAAAACAGAGTTAGAAGAAATATGGAAAAAATGAAATGAGATCATTGTCAAAAAATGGAAAAAATAGAAAAAAGAATGCAATGAACAACAAAAAAATGTAATTGGCCATTTGAAAAAGAAGCTAAAAACAGTAACTGAAGAAAATAATGCATTAAAATTAGAATTGAACAAATGGAAGGAAATGACTCAATAAGACTTTAAGAATCAAAAAAACCCCCAAAAAATGATAAAAATAGAAGAAAATATGAAATATCTCCTAGGTAAAACAAGTGACCTGGAAAATAGATCTAGGAGAAACAACCTAAGGATTATAGGGCTTCCTGAAAACCATGATGAAAAAAAAGAACCCAGACATCATCTTACAGAAAAAAAAAACAGGCCTCTTTGAAATCATCCTGCTGGTCGTTTCTTACAGAACAATAATATTCCCTAACATTCATAAACCATAATTTATTCAGCCACTCTCCAATTGATGGGCATCCATTCAGTTTCCAGTTCCTAGCCACTACAAAAAGGGCTGCCACAAACATTTTTGCACATGTGGGGCCCTTTCCAAGAAAGAAAATTTATAAGCGATTTAATAAGGTTACTATCCTACCTGGAAAGATGATAATTATAGCTACTAAAATGTTTCTTAGTATTAAGAAAGTTAGGAGTATATATAGAAGCCACAGGTGTCAGTTAATTAAGTTATCTAAGAGAAAAAAAAGGCCCAAAGGAGATTTTACAGTCAAGCTAAAGATAGGAGAAATGGAGAAGGAGCACATGAACTTTACTTTCATCAAAATTATCTCAAAGGCATACATACTTAGTTTGGTCTAGAGAGCTATCTTGTCATACAGGGAAGAAGGAGGGGAAAGGGCATAAGAAAAAGCAGTGCTGATAAAAGAAAGGGTAATTTGGGGGAGGTTACAGTCAGAATCAAATCACTTTTGAGAAGGGAAATGCTGAAAAGAGATAGAAAATAGCATAAATGGGGAAATTGGGTCAAAGGAAATAAATGGAAATCATTAACATGAAAAAAATTTACAAGGTTCTCTGATAACGACTTTATTTTTCCCATCCATTTCCCCTGACCCCATTCACTAGAGAACAAGTAATCCAAAATATCTTAAAAATATGCAGTTCCTCTACACTTTTCCACAATGATGTTAGAACATTTCTTATAGAACAATAATGTTCTATAACATTTAAATATCATAACATAGGAATATTACTGCTCTGTAAGAAACGACCAGCAGGACGATTTCAGAGAGGCCTGGAGAGAGACTTGCATAAACTGATGCTGAGTGAAATGAGCAGAACCAGGAGATCATTATACACAGCAACAACAATCTTACATGATGATCAATTCTGATGGACATGGCTCTCTACAACAAAGAATTGTCTCAAACCAGTTCCAATTGTTCAGTGAAAAAAACCATATACACCCAGAGAGAGGGATATGAAATATGGACCACAACATAACATTTTCATGTTCTCTATTGATGTTTGCTTGCATTGTGTTCCCTTTCTTTGATTTTCTTTTGTTCTTCTAGATAGGATTTTTCTTGCACAACTTGTCAAGTTATTTCAACATTATTAACATATAGTGGACTTCCTGCCATCTAGGGGATGGGAGGGGACTGGTGGTAAAATTTGTAATGGAAAGCTTTGTAAAGATCAATGCTGAGGAACTCTCATACATATGTTATACAAATAAAAAGCTTTAATAAAAAATATATACATAAATAAATAAATATCCTAACATATACAAAAACTTCCCTTAAGGACGGCTTTGGTTGCATCCCATAAATTTTGCTATGTTGTCTCGTTAAAGTCTCTGTCATGGATGACATTATCAATTATGTCTTTGATTTGTTGTTTTACCCACTAATTCTTTAGTATTAGATTATTTACTTTCCAATTAATTTTTGGTCTATTTTCCCCCATTATGCACATTATCACTTGCAATTTTTATTCCATCCTTATCTCAGAAATATGAATTTATTTTTTCTGCCTTTCTGCATTTGATTTTGATGTTTTTATACCCTAATATATTGTAAAATTTGTGTAGATTCCATGTACCACTGGGTAGTTGATTCTTGGTTGCAATCCAATTTCCTTTACCTTTTGGAACATCAAATTCAAGATCCTTCAATCCTTTAAAATGGAATGTGCTAGGTCTTGCATAATCCTGATTGTAGTTCCTTGATATGTGAATTGTTTTTTTTTTTTTCCTGGATATTTGCAATATTTTCTCCTTGATCTGATAATTCTCAAATTTAGTTATAATATTCCACATATTTATTTTGGGATCTCTTTCAGGAGGTTATTGGCAGATTCTTTCAATGGCTAGTTTATCCTCAAGTTCTAGGACATTAGGGCAGTTTTCCTTGTTGATTTCCTGAAAGATGTTGTTAGGCTCTTTTTTTTCATCATGGTTTTCAGGGAGTTCAATAATTCTTAGATTGTTTCTCCTGGATCTATTTTCCAGGTCAGTTGTTATTCCAATGAGGTATTTTACATTTTCTTCTATTTTTTTCATTTTTGGAGTTTTGTTTAATTCTTGAAGTCTCATTGTGTCATTCACTTGCATTTGTTCAATTCTAATTTTTTTGCGAATTATTTTCTTCAGTTAGCTTTGTTATCCCCTTTTACATTTGGCCAACTGAACTTTTAAACTGCTTTAATTCATTGGGTTTTTTTTCCATTTCACAAACCCTGTTTTGCAATGAGTTGTTTTCATTTTTCTATTTTGTCAAATCTATTTTGTAAGGAGTTATATGCTTTTTCCCTTTCATCAAATCTATTTTAAGATGTTTTCTTAAGATAATTTCTGTCTCCCACAAAGTTCTCATTTCTTTACCTCATTTTTCTTCTCTCTTTTAAAATCCTTTTTGAATTTTTCCAAAAATGTCTTTTAAGAAAGAGACCAAATCATATCAACCTCTGGGGCTTCATCTGGAAATGATTTACCTTTAGTGTTCTGAGGGTTTGAGATATGTTCTTTTGTATATCCAAAAAAGCTTTCTATGGTCAGAGCTCTTTTTCCTTTTTTGCTCATTTTTAAAGGTTGAAGTCTGCTCTTAAAACAAAGTGGAAATTGTTCCAAGCTTTGTCTATAGAAGACAGTGGCTTCATGCTGCCCTGGACCTGGGACTACTGACTTCCTTCCCTTGCTAGATGGATGTGGGCAACTCCCACCTTATTCTGGATTTCTGGGCCTCACTATTTCCTTTTTGTAGTTGTGCTGGATATCTTACAGGTGTCTGCTGATTCACTGACTTCTGAATTAGGACAGAGTAGCCAACACTAAGAGTCTACCACTACATTCCCCTGATGTGAGGTTACCACACCAATCTGGGTCCCTGCATTGCCCCTATGCCTGCCACCTCCCCTGTGCCCCACTGCCTCTCCTGTGCCCAACTGAAACAGACCTTTTCTGAATTTTTCTAAAATATCTTTTGCTGGAAATTTGTTATATTCCAAATATTTCTGTTTTCTGTCACTCTAAAACCAATCCAGATGTTTAATCTGGTGTTGATCTGAGAGAAGCCAGAAAGATCTCAGACTAAGACATGTCTATTCTCCACCAGCTTGGCTCTGCCCTATTTTTTCTCAAATATATAGAAAACGGAGTCAAATTTATAAAAAAAATAATATTCATTACTTAACTGGGAAAAGGTTAAGAGATATGAATAGGCACTTTTCAAATGAAGTGATCAAAACTATTTATAGTCAAAATAAAATAGTCTAATTTAATATTGATTGGAGAAATTCAAATTAAAATAATTCTGAGCTACTCCCCCTTTTTATCAGGTTTATTAATATGAAAGAAAAGAAAAATGACTAAAGTTGAAGGGAATATGGAAAAATTAAGACATTAAAGTACTATTGGTGAAGTTGTATACTGCTTCAAGCATTCTGTCGATCAAAGCATCTTAAACTGTAATTGTGACCCATAGCTGAATTTGGTAATAGCTAAATGTTTCAAGTCAGGAGGACCTGAGTTCAAATCTGGTCTCAGACACTTCCTAGCTGTGTGACCTTGGGCAAGTCACTTAACCCCAATTGCCTCAGCAAAAAGCAAAAAAAAAAAATAGCTAAATGTTTCTGAATGCACAATAAACAAAAGTTAATTCAAAATCAAATGCATAATAAATCCAAAGTGTTTTTGGCAGCTCTTGCTATGTTTCATTGTGCTTCTTCCCTGCAACCTTGATTTTGAACATACAACATGAACACATTGTACTTCACATACCATCAAGCCATGCAATACATACCTACAAAGGCTGCTAGAAATATAACAGTTCCAATTCAAGCCTATTGCATGTTATGAACTGCAGTGTTTTATTCTATTCCATTTACACTTTTTTTGCTCTCATAGAAACATAGTAGTTTAATTGTAGAAAATAAAGACAATATTTTTCTACCATCATTCCTCAACATGTAAGTATCAGATATGTTGGGATTGTATTGTGTAAAATATTTGATTTAAAATTTTTTTCTTTCTAAATTTTTTTCATCATGACTTTTAGCTGTCAAAACTGTTATTTATCAGATATTTTTGTAAAACAATGATTTACACATGTCACTTAAGGAAAAATTATAACATTTAAGTTAAGAGATAAAATAGAAAGTTTTATTTAAAAAGTTAACATATGGAAGAATAGCATGGAAAATGTTCTTTAGAAATGTTGACATCTATAGATGACTTTATAATTGAAAACAATCTTCACAAAGCTGTAATTGTACCAGTTATAATTGATCATCTAAAATGCCTGGAGAGACAGTTTCAAAAATACTTCCCTTCAAATTTTGATTATAAAAAATTAAGTTGGGTTCAAAAAACCATACTCAATTAAAAATGTCAGTCCTTTGTAATTAAAAGTTCAAGAAAAATTTCCCAAATTGTCAAGCAACACAAGTTTTCAAACTTGAGTTGCCAAAAAAAGTGTTAAATAGATTTTGGCTTTTGATTCAGAAAAAAATTTCCAAAAATTTCTGAAATAGCCCTTAATATTCTTCTGCCAATTTGTACTACAAATTTATGTAAAGTGGAATTCTCAGCATTGATGACTGTAAAATTAATATATCAATCACCTCGGAAGAATGTTGAAGATGTTCTATGACCTGCAATATCAAATATTCTACCAATATTTATTACGTTATCTAAAAATGAATAAGCATATACATATCAGTCTACAAATTTGCTTTTGCCTTTAAGAAATTGTAAAATTGCATGAATACCACAGAATTCGTGAAAATAAATTTCTTTATTAATTAATAACAGTAAAGTTTTTGATTTGCATATTTACTTTATATATCTACATACCAGGAGTCATGTAAAAATTTCTCAGGAAAAAAAAAGACTTTAAATGGAAAAAGCTTAAGAAGCCCAGCTTTAGAGCAATTTGGAACATGCCCACAG
Source organism: Myrmecobius fasciatus (assembly GCA_023553655.1). Lineage (NCBI taxonomy): Eukaryota > Metazoa > Chordata > Mammalia > Dasyuromorphia > Myrmecobiidae > Myrmecobius > Myrmecobius fasciatus. The sequence goes on from JAJPUD010013508.1 coordinate 20,652, forward strand.
GGCAATAAAATCCATACTTACCCTTTTGATCAAACAATACCATTATTAGGTTGCATCCCAAATAAATAAAAAACAAAAAGGAAAAACATTTACATGTATAAAACTAATTTAGCAGCTCTTTAGTGATATTAAAGTATTGAAGATAAAGTAAAAATCATGAAGTGGGGAATGACTGGACAGGTTCTTCTATATGACTATGATGAAATACTATTTTGCTTTGAGAAATGAAAAGCAGGATGATCTCAAAAAAACTTAATATACTTATATGAGCTGATGCAAGTCAAATGGTCAAAACCAGGAGAACATTGTAACAACAACAGCAATATTGTATGAAGATAATTGTGAATAACTAGCTATTCTCAACAATACATTGATACCAAGAGAATTATGAAGGACTTATAATGAAAAGTGCTATGCATTTCCAGAGAAAGACCTGGTAGATACAGTTTAAAACAGACCTTTTCTTTTTCCTTTTTTTCATAATTTTTCTTTATTTTCTTTTTCTTTCTTATTTAACTATGTTTTTTTTCACAGCATGACACTTAGAAAGTGTTTTCCATTACTACACATATATGAGCTATGTCAAATTATGTGTCTTCTCAGTGGAGATGGGGATAGAAAAGGGAGAGAGAATGAATTTGGAACTTAATATTTATAGATTAAAAAAAAGAATATTAAAATATTTTACATGTAATTGGAGGAAAATAAAAATAGAGTGAAAAAATATTCTTCAGTATTAGAATATTTACATGTTTTTTAATAAAAGAGTTAAAATTGTTAGTCATATACATATATATATGTGTGTGTGTACATATATATATATATATATACATATATATAAATGCTTTCAACGTTCAACATGTTCTTCCATTTATCTGATGCTCTTGAAATGTTTCTTGCCAGTGTCTCTACTAGGTATGTATCCCAAAGAGATCATAAAAAAGGAAAAAGTGCCCCTGTGTGTAAAAATGTGGGTAGCAGCCCTTTGTGTAATGGGAAGGAACTGCTAATGGAGTGGATGCTCATCAGTTGGGGAATGGCTGAATAAATTATGATATATAAATGTTATGGAATATTATTTTTCTTGAAGAAATGGTTGGCAGGATGATTTCAGACAAGTCTGGAGAAACTTACATGAGCTGATACCAAGCGAGGTAAGTAGAACCAAGAGAACATTGTACACAGCAAAAACAAGATTATGGGATCATCAGGTATGATGGATTTGGCTCTTTTTGTTTTTCTTTTTTCTTTTATTTTTAATAATAGCTTTTTATTTTCAAAATATATGCAAAGATAATTTTCAACATTCACCTTTTTAAAGCCTTGTGTTGCAAATCATTCTCCCTCCCTTTCTCCACCCCTTCTTCTACACAGCAAGTAATTTAATATATGTTACATATGTGCAATCTTTTTGTACATTTTTCCACATTCATCATGGTGCACAAGAAAAATCAGATCACAAAGGGGTAAAATGAGAAAGAAAAAATCAAGGAAGCAAACAATGACAAAAAAGTGAAAATGCTATGCTGTGATCTACATTCAGTTTCCATAGTCCTCTTTCTGGCTGCACATTGCTCTTTCCATCCCAACTCTATTGGAATTGGCCTGAACCACCCCATTGTTGAAAACCATGTTCATCAGAATTGATCATCACACAATCTTCTTGTTGCTGTGTACAATGTTCTTTTGGTTTTTTTTTCACTTCACTTGGCATCAGTTCATATATGTCTCTCCAGGCCCTTTTGAAATCATCTTGCTGATTGTTTCTTATAGAACAATAATTTTCCATAACATATATATATATATGTATATATATATATATATATATATATACCATAACTTATTCAGCCATTCCCCAACTGATGGACATCCACTCAGTTTCTAGTTTCTTGCTAATACAAAAAGAACTGCTGCAAAGATTTTTGTAGATGTGGGTCCTTTTCACTTTTTCATGATCTTTGTGTGATACAGACCTAGTAGTGACACTGCTAGATCAAAATGTATGCAATTTTATAACCCTTTGGGTATAATTCAATATTATTCTTCAGAATTGGTAGATCATTTCAAAACTCCAACAATAATGTTTTAGTGTCCCAATTTTCCCACATCCCCTCCAAACTTTGTCATTATTTTTTCCTGTCATCTTAGCCAATCTGAGAGGTATGTAGTGGTACCTCAGAGTTATCTTAATTTGCACTTTTCTGATCAATAGAGGTTTAGAGCATTTTTATATGACTATAAATGTTCTTAATTTCTTTATCTGAAAATTGTCTGTTTATATCCTTTGACTATTTTTCAAATGGGGAATGGCTTCTATTCTGACTTAGCTTTTTTCAACAATGAGGTGTTCCAGTCCAATTCCAACAGTCTTGTGATGGAGAGAGTCATCTGCATCCACAGAGAGGATGATGGAGACTGAAGGTCGATCACAACATAGTATTTTCATCTGCTTGTTTTTTTTTTTCATTTTCTCCCTTTGATATGCTTTTTCTTGTGCAGCATGATAAATGTGGAAATATGTACAGAAGAATTGCACATGTGTAACATATATTAAATTACTTGTTTAGGGGAGCAAGGAGTGAGAGAATGAAGAAGAAAATTTTGGAACACAAGGTTTTGCAAGGGTGAATGCTAAAAACTATCTTTGCATGTATATTTTGAAAGATAAAAAAAGATATTATTATTTTTAAAAATTTTAAATTTAAACCAGAATTATTTCTTGTCACACATTTTTTTAAAAATTTTAATAAGTACAAATCTTGTTTTGGTTCTTCATTATATCAAAATTTCCTCACCTAAATGAGACATCATTCTACACTGTTAAAAAGTTTTATTTTTATTTTTATTTTTTATATTCATACCACAGTTCTCTTTGTATCCAAAAGTATTCAAATCCCATTTGCTGCTTCATAAACATAAATTATTATTATATGTTAAAATTCTTTCCTACCCTTTCCAGTATCAAAATATTTGTCTGTAACATGAACAATATTTCATATAATTTCAGTTAAGATATATCTATTCCAGATGCCTTTCAATTGGAGAATGGCTGAATAAATTATGGTATATGAATACTATGGAATATTATTGTTCTGTAAGAAATGACCAGCAAGATGATTTCAGAGAGGCCTGGAGAGACTTACATGAACTGATGCTGAGTGAAATGAGCAGAACCAGGAGATCATTATACACGGCAACAACAGTACTATATGACGATCAATTCTGATGGACATGGCTCTCTTCAACAATGAAATGTTTCAAACCACCTCCAATTGTTCACTGAAGTAAGCCATATACACCCAGAGAGAGGGATGCGAAATGTGGACCACAACATAACATTCTCATACTCCTTGATTGATGTTTGCTTACATTGTGTTTCCTTTATCTGATATATCGTTTGTGTAGATAAGATTTTTCTTGCACACCAATGATAAGTTTGGAAATATGTATACATATATTCGATTTGCCAATATTTTAACATAATTAACATGTAGTGGATATCCTGCCATCTAGGGGAGGGGTGGGGAGTTGGGGGAAAAATTTGTAACGGAAAGCTATGTAAGGGTTATTGTTGAAGAATTACCCACACATATGTTATGCAAATAAAATAAAAATTAAAAAAAAAGAAAACCTTAAAAAAAAGATATATCTATTCCTTTACATAAAGATTTTTCCTTTATTTGCTACAATGTAGATAGCAGAGGTATGTGTAAAGAATGCACAAATTCTGTTTGACAAAATGCATTTTGTGACTCCCACTGCTTTCTTTTAACTGAAATTAATAGTGGAAAAATCAATGTAACTGAAAGATTAAAATCACATCAAGGAATAACACCTTATACAAAGTAGGTACCTAATAGTTGTTAAATGAATGAATGATTGCTGAATGAAATTAAAATGAATGAAATAAAATTGTCCACAACTGAATAAAACCAGAAAAAAAAATTTAGGTTGTTGATTGTGTTAATTTACTCAATTTGACTGCTTTCCCTTAAACAGAATAAATTATGCAGATACCTAATATCATTATTGAGTTTATGTGAAAAGGTCTTGTCCAATTCTTTTTATCAAATTCTCTTTTAGACTATGTGCATAAATTGAGACTCTTATGTAGAATAGAGAATAATCCTACAACTACAGGGAAGTGGTACATGGAAAGCAAAGAAAAAATTGTAAATTTAAGGACTTCAAAATGAAAAAAAAAGTAAATTGAGTTTAATTATAGAGGATTCTAAATCAATAAAAACAAATATCTCACTTTTTGTATTCAATTCAATCAAAGTGTTATTTCTATTTCTTTATATTTCAACTTTTCATTAATATGGTAAGGGAATTTGCTTTTTATAAACCTAACTTTTTTTAGTTCACTTATCTTAATCTGAGGAGTAATGTATTTGAATTAGTATATTTGAAGCCCTGGCTATGGATGATAGATTCTTCTCTCTCAGCAAATTATCACAGCTTTTTGTTTGTTTCCTTTTTTTTAGCATATTCATACTGCTTTGTATGGTAACTATTTGAATATTTATTCCCCAAATTTTCAAGTTTTTTTTTTAAACCTCAACACCTAGCATAGTACTTAGTCCAGAATAGGAACCCAGAAGAACATGGAGTTATAAATTTAGAAATGGAAAGGACCTTAGAAACAGTTTGACACAATTCCTCTATTTTACAGAAGAGAAAACTGAAGGCTGTGAGTTTTCTGAGTACACAAGATAGTAAGTTCATGGGATTTAACAAAACTGAGCTCTTATTTTCACTCAGGCAGATCCTAGTTCCTAATTTACAGATGGGCCAGTTTCTACCAAGCAGATGAAGCCTGAGACTCAAAAATTTAGAGAAGGAAAAAAAAAAAACACAAATGCAACTAAAACTAAAACATCATTGCTTTCTGAGATCACTGCTATTGGTTCTTTGCCATATAATCAATGACAAATAAGCTCACCAGGGAACCAAAGTCAATGTTGTGCACTTTGACTGCAACATAATGAAATTGTAATGGTTTCATTAGGCATCCCTCTGAGCCATGCCAATCTTTTGCTTTCATTATAATGTAATATGGAAGAGGCAACTAAGAAGTGATTAGAGTGTAGGAGAAGTCTTTTTCAACCTTACAATGTTCACTTGTTGATCCTCAGGTACCTAGATGAATCAGCTGCCTCTCCCAAACAGGGTCAATTTCATTCACTTCATGGTGTAATAGACATAGTTCTGGGTTTAGAGTTAGAAAAAAACAGCATTCAAAATTTGATTCTCCCATTTATTAGCTGTGAGATGATGGCCAAGTTGATTAAATTTTCAGAACCTCAGTTTCCTCATTATGTAAAATGGAAATAACCATATAAGTAGCACTTACCTCACAGTGCCATTTTTAGACTTATAAGATCTAGAGCTAGCAAGAACCTGAAAGGTCATCTATTCCAACTCATTTTGGATGAGTAATATGAAACCTAGTAAAGTCAAATACTTTGTTCAAGGACATACAAGGACGTACTAATTCTTGGGTATTCATATGATTTTACCATAGAGGTAGGAGAGAACTCAGGTCCTCTGACACCTCCAGATCTATACTATATAGTTTCTGCAATATCATTGTTTACTTTGAAGTACTATGTAGTTCCTAATTGTTATTTATTGTTATTACATGATTTTATATTATCTTTATAAGATTAATGTGTATGTGGACTGGATAGAACAAAAGTAATGAAGAAAATGGAAATGAAGTTTCAAGGAAGAAGGTAGATATGTAAATGATATTTAGGACTAGAAGACAATTGTTGCACTGGCCTATTTTGTTGTTGTTGTTGTTAGGTTCAGTGCACTGGGAGAATTCAGGCATTATGTGTTTGGTAAGGCTTTGAGAAAAGTAAAGATTAGTTTACATAGTGCTTTGACGTTTATGAGACACATTTTATTTGAGACCCACAAAAACTCAATTAGGCAGGTGCTATTATTATCTCTATTTTGCAGATGAAGAAACTAAGATTCAGGGAAGTAAGAGAGGGAGAGAGAAAAAAATTGAAACTCAAAATCTTACAAAAACGAATGATGAAAACTATCTTTACATGTGATTGGGAAAAAAATAAAATCCTATTGAGGGAAAAAAGGTTCAGAGTTATTATGGGATTTGCATATGGTCACACAACATAATATATAGTGGATATTGAGTATGAACCTATTTTTTTCTGGCTCTAAATCCAGTTTGCAAAATGTATGGTACTTTAGTTGTCTAAAGTCTAGACCTTTTTTTTTTCCTTTTCTGTGGGTCTGCTGTTCACCCAAAAGAGGCAATCAGGACTGTCTGTTCTCCTCCAACCTCCAACCCACAATGTACTTTGCTGCTACAAAGACTAGACAAAGACTATTTCAATGAGGGGATAGGAGCTATGATGAGGAGTCTTGCAAATCTGGTCAAATAACATCAAAGCCAACTAATTCATGACTTTTAATGTTATACATGCAATTTGTCTCATAATAACTCTGAAAGGTTATATCATCCCTATCCTCTGAATTTTATAAATAAGGAGATAGAGGAGGCAACTAGATGGAAAGTTGATAGAGCATAGGCTCTGGAGTCAGGAAGACCTGAGTTCAAATTTGGTGTCAGACATTTGGCATTTATTAGTTGTGTGACCCTGGGCATGTCACAATCTTTTTGCCTCACTATGCAAAAGATATGGAATTTCAGAGAGATTGACTTCCTCAGTGTCAAATAGTGTTTGGGTCATACTAAAGTGTTGGAGGAGATTCAAACTCAAGCCTTTAAATGCCAAATACAATTCCCCTTTTCTTATTTTTTACTCTCACTCATTATAGCTGGTTATTGGATCCTAGATTTCTTGACTGCAGTTTTTTTTTATTTTTGTTATATTAGTTTTTATGTAAATATTTCAGGAATAATCTATTTTGATTGTCTACACTTTTTTTGGATACATTATTGCCTACAAAGCCTTGGCCAATAAATTCAAATGTACATGTGCTAATTAAATTTGTATGCTACCACAAGGGGATGAATAAAAGACTCCATCCATATTGGCATATGGTAATCCATCCATGTCTTCTCTGCCTATGCAAATCTTGTTCATGAAATGATTACTATGAAATGATCATAGGGATCTACCACACCAAATACGTGACATCCTTGAAATGTCCCTATGTCACCAGACACTAATTGTTCATTGCCTTTACTTCACTGCTATGTGACCAACCTTTCTTCTTTTTAAATTTGTACATTCCTTTGATGATATCCTTTATATTTCTTCACCTATAAAATTCTTATTTTTTTTATTAGTTAACTCCTGCTCACATCCATCTATGTGTCTGTTCAAGGGCAAAGAGCAGCTTTGTATACTAGTAGGAAAACATATTTATATTAGGTAAATCAGCATCTAAATCTGACACATTATTTCAGGGGCAATGTATTCCCTGACAGAACTGAATTTTAATCATTGTTTCCTGTGGAGAGATTTAGTCAGAAAATGGCCACATGTTTAAGAACTGGTTATACATTGAAAAGCTTGGAGATAGCATTGTTTAAACCCTATAGAAGGTAACAGGAATATCAAATATTAACATGTCTTGAAAGGCAGCTTCATTTAGCAGATTTGAAGTCAATGAACCTGGATTTAAATTCCAGTTTTCCTACTACTGTATGTATGTAATCATGGGTATAATAATAACAAGGATAATTAGTCTATTATATTGATATTGCTACCATCTGAACAGTGTTTAAAATTTACAAAGTACTCTATAAATATTATCTAATTTTATTCTCATAGCAACTTTGAGAGTTGGTGGTTTTATCCCCATTTTATAGATCAGGAACATAAGGCAGCAGAGATTAAATAATTTGTCCAGTCATATAGTTCATAAATATATGAGGCCAAATATGAAATCAGCTCTTCTTGATGTCAATTAAAGTACTCTATTCACTAAAACATCTAACTATGTCTAGGTGCATATTGCTTCTTCTGTGATGTGAATCACAGATATATGAGACAAATTAGAAAAGAATCTGGAAGACAGAACAGTTAGAACCTATGATGATAGTTCATTTAAGAGGCAATGAAGTTGTGGACTAGAGTGGTTGTGGCATGCATGGAGGGAAGAGGACTTAGGTGAAAATAGAATTGCAACTGATTGTATACAGTGTGAGGAAGGGTGAGGAGCTGAAAATGACTGCACATGTGCCAACCAAGGTCATGGGACAAATAATGATGCCTCCCAAAGAAAAATTGAAGTTGTGAGCAATGTGAGGTTGAAGGAAATAAATAATGAGTTTACTGTGCCTCAGGATCATTCAGATGGGAACATTCATCAGCCAGTTGAAGATACAGGCTTTTAAGTGCAACAGAACAATGAGGACTGAACACATCCAGTTTTCAAGGCAAATCAAACAGATAAACCTTTATTAAGTCTTTATTTTGTGCTGGTGCCAATAATACTATACAAGCAGAAAGATAATCACTGCACTCAAGGGGTTTATATTTTAATGGAGGAAGTCAATACATACAAAGATGCTGAAATTGCAGAGGATAAAAAGAAGGGAACTGAGATACTTGCCATATGAGGTATGGTAGAAAAAGTCTGGAGAGTTTCTGGGAGGAACGAGAAAAACAGAGGAAGCTACAGGTTTAGAGGAAAGGTGTGTGTGTGTGTGTGGGAGGGTACTTTCATTATGAGAAATACAGGAATAGAATGAATAGGTTTTTGTTATTTGCACAGTAGAGAAGTCTCTTCCTTTGAGCTTGATTTCCTTATATGAAAAATTCATTGTCAGGGTAGGTAATTTCATAAATGCCGCCATAATTTTAAATTCTTTGATGTAACTCTCAAAACTTCTCCATGTTCTTACCAGTTGCCTTGTCCCTGCATGCCTTACCCCCTTCCTCTTCACCCACTTTCCAGCTCCAATTTATATGTGGTCTTCATCCATTAGAATGGATGAATAGTCTCTCAAGGGGAGAGACCATTTTCTTTGCTTATCTTCAGGACTTAGCATAATATCTCTTACATAGTTTGACGTTGTCCATCCATCCATCTGTCTATCTATCTATCTATCTATCTATCTATCTATCTATCTACTTATCATCTATCTAAATATTCACCCATCTCTGTCTATAATATTTAATACATGTTCCTATCATGGATTCAAAATGATTTGAAATCTCTTTATAAGGTAACCTAAACAACTTAGATGTATAGTAACAGAATTGTGCATCTCTCTTCCCCCTTTTATCCAGTGAGAATGGTAGAGAATGTTGATCAGAAAAATTATGAGCAGGTCAATTCTCAGGTAATTGCTCTGTATAATTTCCCCCAATTACCAGTGTGTTCTTTTACAGATTGTATATCTCAAGTGCCTAAAGGCTTTGAAGAAAAAATAGAACTTTAAAACTCTTCTCAAAAAACAGACATGTAAATAATTATATATATACATATATATACATATATGTGTGTGTGTATATATATATATAGAGAGAGAGACAGAGACAGAGACAGAGACAGAGACAGAGACAGAGACAGGGACAGAGAAAGAGAGACAGAGAGACAGAGAGAGGCACAGAGACAGAGACAGACAGACCCAGAAATACACAGAAAGAAACACAGAAACACATAGAGACAAAAAGAAAATACATTTTGTCCCTAAATTTGTCATAGGATAGTGTTTGGCAATATACTATTTGTCAAATGTCAGGGTCAATCTAAAAATAAGGTCAATTGCTGTTGTGGTTTTCTCTCCAATTTTTAAGGCTACACACATCTCAGCAGTCCAGAAGAGGTGGAAATACTGGTGATTTGCACGTGTCCCATTAACACTGACAGCATCTGAGCTTTTGAGCTGGTGCTGGGATTATTCACCTGGGAACAGCTTTCTCTCCTTTTTTCCCTAATGGCACCAGCAGGAGAGGGGATCAGGGTGTCTGAGTGACATTCTCACATTAGGTGACCATGTATGCTAAACCACAGTTCCAACTGTTTTCTCTATTAATGGGCTTGCTTTTAGCTAGCCTTTGATCTAAGCCAGACTTCCCACAGCCTTTCAGAATAAGCATAAGCCATTCTAGTATCATTACTGTCTGCTCATGATGCATTTGATATTTTTTATCCAAATTCCACACCTTCAGCCATATTACAGTTTCATAGGGACACCAATTCTGTACTCTAAAAATAGGAAACAGAGCTCAGAATTACATTCTAAGATGATGGTAATCCTGTAATCACTTCTCAGAGCCCAGATTTATAAGAAAGCATAATATAACAATTATTATATATTTCAATATAAAGATGATGAGAGGAAATACAAAATTCCGTCTTTGCTGATAGTTCAATTCCAATAAAAGTTGACATAAATTAAAAAAGATCTTGAAAGGAAAGCAATTTGGGTCTTTTATCTCCGATCAACTTCCTTTCATGCAGAAAAAAAAATTACTTAAAAGCTCCCACAATTAAGAAAATCTTATTTAATATGTATTGCATCAAAGGCACCCCTCCTCTTCATTTTACTTAAAAATAAGCCCAGCAAGCCATTTTCCTGTATTGTGTAAATGTAAAATGACTTCAAAGAAACAAGATATTTTCACTTCCTTTATTCCCATAAACTTTGTTAAAATAGGCTAGTATTCATTGTATGATAGTTTCCTTTATCTCCTTGAGGAACAGAAAGAGGGAAAAACATTTTTATTTTATTTTATGATTATTATGCTTGTTCCAATTCTCCATTATTATTTTTCATACAAAGTGGCAGTTTTCTTTTACTGGAGAAGGTGGGAACAGTGAATGTCCTCAGAATTTCATATCTACTAAGTTGCATCTGTTCATCAGTTAAAGAAAGCAAAGGCATCATACCTGGAGATTTAATTTTTTTTCACCCAAAGAAATCCCTTCCTTTTAAATGTTCAAAGAGAGCAAAAATCATCATTGCATATATGCATTTGAAAGGAATGGAATGTGATGTTTCATATAATAGTGAAATTATATACTTGGCTGCTTCCTTAAGGATTACATATAGATAACAGAAAAAAGTTAATCACTGGAAAAACATTTTCATTTTATTATAAAAGATTTTCTCCTCCTTTCTTCCAAAATTTGAAATAAAGCAAGTTTCCTTAGTAGGTATTTGACAAAGGAGTAAAGATTTACTTATGGTCAATAAGATTCATCATGAGTTGACACTACCTGATTTTAACGGCAACCCAAAGAAAACCACACTTGGGAAGAGGAGGGAATAATAATGAAATGTTTAGAAAAATTTATTTATTTTAATACACATTGTTTTATGTCATGTTGAGAGAGAAAAATAAAAGAAAAAGGGAAAAATAAACCATGGGAGAGGAAAAAAAAAAACAGAAACAAGAAGGGAACATAAGTGTTTATTTACATGGGAACATAGTATGTGTTAATTTACATTCAATCTCCATAGTTCTTTTTCTCTATGTAGATGTTATTTTCTGTCCAAAGTATATTGGAATTGTTTTGGATGACTGAACCACTGAGAAGAACCAAGTCTTTCAGAGTAGATTATCAAACATTCTTGCTGTTATTGTGTAAAATGTATTCCTGGTTCTGCTTGTTTTACCCGGATCTTTCTTGTAAATCTTTCCAGACCTTTTTAAATCAACTTGTTCATCATTTTTTATTGAACAATAATATTCTGTTATCTTCACATACTATGATTTATTCAGCCATTACCGAAATTGATGGGCATCTATTCATTTTCCAGTTTTTTGCTGCCACAAAAAGAGCTGCTATAAACATTTTTTGCACATGTGGAATCTTTTCCCTCTTTTATGATTTCCTTGGGATAACCAGTAATGGCAATGATCAGAGAGTATGCAGTGTGATAGCCCTTTGGAAATAGTTCCACATTGCTTTCCAGAATGGTTGGATAATTACACAACTCTACCAAAAATGCACTAGTGACTCAGTTTTCCCACACCCCCTCCAACATTTATCATCTTTTCCTGTTATTTTAGCCAATCTGAGATGTGTGAGGCGGTACCTCAGAGTTGTTTTAATTTTTATTTCTCTAATCAATAGTGATTTAGAGCATTATTTTCCCTTCCTTTAAAATATTTATTTTTATTAAAGCTTTTTATTTGCAAAACATATGCATGGGTAATTTTTCAACATTGACCCTTGCAAAGCCTTCTGCTGCAAATATTTCCCTCTTTCCCCCATTCCCTCTCCTAGATAGAAGGTAGCCTAATGCATATTAATTATATTAAAATATATGACAAATCGAATATATGTATACATATTTATAGTTATCTTGCTGTTCAAGAAAAAATCAGATTTACAAGGAAAAAAAACCTGAGAAGGAAAACAAAATGCAAGCAAACATCAACAGAGAGCATGAAACTGCTATGTTGTGGACCATACTCAGATCTCACAGTCCTCTCCCTGGGTGTATATGGCTTTCTTCATCACTAAACAATTGGAAACATGATTTGAAAACATGTCGTTGTTGAAGAGAACCATGCCCATCATAACTGATCATCATATAGTCTTGTTGTTGTCCTGTATGATGATCTCCTGGTTTTGCTCATTTCTCTCGGCATCAGTTCATGCAAGTCTCTCCAGGCCTCTCTGAAAACATCCTGCTGGTCATTTCTTTTTTTTTTTTTTTTTTTTTTTTTTTTTTT
>JAJPUD010013508.1:33395-44062 GCA_023553655.1 Myrmecobius fasciatus
ACCCCCCACCCCTAGATGACAGGTAATCTAATACATGCTAAATAGGATAAATTATATGACAAATACAATACATGTATACATATCTATACAGTTATCTTACTGCACAAGAAACATCAGATCTAGAAAGAGAAGAAGGAAAAAACAACCTAAGAAGGAAAACAGAATGCATGGAAATATTCACAGAAAGCATTAAAATGCTGTGTTGTGGTTCACTCTCAGTTCCCACAGGCCTCTCTCTGGATGTATATGACTATCTTCATCGCAGCACAACTGGTTTGAATCACATCATTGTTGAAGAGAACCATGTCCATCAAAATTGATCATCGTATAGTCTTGTTGCTGTGTATAATGTTCTCCTGGTTCTGCTGATTTCACTCAGCATCAGTTCATGCAAGTCTCTCCAATCCACTCTGAAATCCTTCTGTTGGTCATTTCTTACAGAACAATAATATTCCATAACATTCGTATACCATAATTTATTCAGCCATTCTCCAATTGATGGGCATCTTTTCAATTTCCAGTTTCTTGCCACTACAAAAAGGGCTGCCACAAACATTTTTGCACATGTGGGTCCCTTTCCCTCCTTTAAAATCTCTTTGGGATATAGGCCCAGTAGAAACACTGCTGGGTCAAGGGGTATGCACTGTTTGATAACTCTTTGAGCATAGCTCCAAATTGCTCTCCAGAATGGTTGGATCCGTTCACAGTTCCACCAACAATGTATCAGTGTCCCAGTTTTCCCACATCCCCTCCAACAGCTATCATTATCATTTCCTGTCATTTTAGCCAATCTGACAGGTGTGTAGTGGTATCTCAGAGTTGTCTTAATTTGCATTTCTCTGATCAATAGTGACTTGGAGCACCTTTTCATGTGACCGGAAATAGTTTCAATTTCTTCGTCTGAAAATTGTCTGTTCATATGTTTTGACCATTTTTCAATTGGAGAATGGCTTGAATTCTTATATATTTGAGTCAATTCTCGATATATTTTAGAAATGAGGCCTTTATCAGAACCTTTGGATGTAAAAATATTTTCCCAGTTTACTGCTACCCTTCTAATCTTGTCTGCATTCATTTTGTTTGTACAAAAACTTTTCAACTTGATATAGTCAAACTTATCTATTTTGTGATTAATGATGACCTCTAGTTCTTCTTTGGTCACAAATTCCTTCCCCCTCCACAGGTCTGAGAGGTAAACCATCCTACATTGTTCTAATTTGTTTATAATATCATTCTTTATGCCTAGATCATGAATCCATTTTGACCTTATCTTGGTATATGGTGTTAGGTGTGGGTTAATGCCTAATTTCTTCCAGACTAGTTTCCAATTATCCCCTGCTGGTCATTTCTTACATAACAATAATATAGATTCCCAAATATTTTATAATTTTGACAGTTATTTTCAATTGCTGCTGAACCTTGTTAGTAATATGTAAAATGCTAATGATTCATGTGGATTTATTTCGTATCCTGCAACTTTGCTAAAGTTGTGAATTGTTTCTAGTAGATTTTTACTTGAATCTCTAGGGTTCTCTAAGTGTACCATATCATCTGCAAAGAGTGATAATTTGGTTTCCTCATTACCTACTCTAATTCCTTTAATCTAATTTTTCTTCTCTTACTGTCAAAGCTAATATTTCTAATGCAATAGTAAATAGTAATGGTGACAGTGGGAATAGTTCTAGTTTGTCCCCATTACATATGATTCTTGCTGATAGTTTTAAATAGATGCTACTGATAATTTTAAAGAAAAGCCCATTTATTCCTATACTCCCTTTCATTTCTTTTTTTTTCTTTTTTCTGAGGCAATTGAGGTTAAGTGACTTGCCCTGGGTCACACAGCTAGGGAATATTAAGTGTCTGAGACCATATATGAACTCAGGACCTCCTGACTTCAGAGCTGGTGCTCTAGCCACTGTACCACCTAGCTGCCCCTAATCCTATACTCTCTAGTGTTTTTAATAGGAATGGGTGTTGGATTTTATCAAAGGCTTTTTCATGGAACTTATACAAAAGGCTTTTTCTGCATCTATTGAGATAATCATGTGATTTTTTTTAGTTTGGTTATTAATATAGTTGATTATGCTGATCGTTTTCCTATTATTGAACCAGCCCTGCATTCCTGGTATAAATCCTACTTGGTCATAGGTGTATTATCCTGCTTTCTGCAATCTTGTTGCTAATATTTTATTTTAAGGTTTTTGCATCAATATTCATTAGGGAAATTGGTCTATAGTCTTCTTTCTCTATTTTCATCTTACCTGGTTTAGCTATCAGCATCACATCTGTATCATAAAGGGAATTTGGTAGAACACCTTCTTTCCTTATTTTTTTAAATAGTTTCTATAGTATTGGAACTAATTGCTCTTTGAATGTTTGGTAGAATTCACATGTAAATCCATCTGGCCCTAGAGATTTTTTTCTTAGGGAATTGATTAATAGCTTGTTCTATTTCTTTTTCTAAAATGGGGCTATTTAAATAATTTATTCCCTCTTCTGTTAACCTGAATAATCTATATTTTTGTAGATATCCCACAATTTCATTTAGATTATCAAATTTACTGGCATCAAGTTGGGCAAAGTAACTCCTAATTATTGCTCTAATTTCCTCTTCATTGGTAGAAAGTTCTCCCTTTTCATTTTTGAGACTGACAATTTGATTTTCTTCTTCCCTTTTTCTAATTAAATTAACAAAAGACCTATCTATTTTGTTGGTTTTTTCATAAAACCATCTCTTAGTTTTATTTATTAATTCAATAGTTTTATTATTTTCAACTTATTAATCTCCACTTTTATTTTCAGAATTTCAAATGTGCTATTAATTGAGGGTTTTTAATTTGTTCTTTTTCTAGCTTTTTAAATTCTAAGTCCAATTCATTGATCTTCTCTTTCTCTATTTTATGCAAGTATAAAATTACCCCTTGTAATGGCTTTGGTTGTATCCCACAAACTTTGGTGTGTTGTCTCATTACTGTCATTCTCCTGGATGAAATTATTGTGTCTTTGATTTGCTTTTTCACTCTTTCATTCTTTAGGATGACATTATTTAATTTCCAATTAATTTTTGTTCTACTTTCTCCTAGCCTTATATTGCTTGTGATTTTTATTGCATAATTATCTGAAAAAATGCATCTATTTTTTTCTGCCTTCCTGCATTTTATTGTGAGTCTTTTATGTCCTAACACATGGTCATTTTTGTATAAGTTCCATGAACCGCTGAGAAAAAAATAAACTCTTTTCTGTCTCCATTCAATTTTCTCCAAAGATCTATCATACCTAACTTTTCTAACATTTTGTTTACCTTTTATCTTTCTTATTTATTTTGTGCTTTGATTTATCTAATTCTGAGAGAGCAAGGTTGAGATCCCCCACTAGTATAGTTTTACTGTGTATTTCTCCTTGCATCTCTGTTAGTTCCTCCTCTAGGAATTTGGATGCTATACTACTTGGTACATATATGTTTAGTATTGATATTGCTTCATTATCTATGGTACCCTTTAGTAAAATACAGTTTCCTTCCTTTTCTCTTTTAATTAGATCTATCTTTGCTTTTATTTGATCTGAGATCAGGATTGCTACCCCTGTTTTTTTGTTCTTGTTGTTCACCTGAACCATAATAGAATCTGCTCCACCCTTTTACCTTCACTCTTTATGTATCTCTATGCTTTAGATGTGTATCTTATAAATAACATATTATAGGATTATGCCTTTTAATCCAGTTGGCTATCTGCTTCCATTTTATGGGAAAGTTCATCCCATTCCCATTCACAGTTAAAATAATTAATTCTGTATTTCCTGCGATCTTGTTTACCCAAAGTTATGGTATTTCTCTTTCCTTTCCCATTTCTCCCTTCCTTCCTCCCCAGTATTTTGCTTTTGATGACCACCTCCCTCAAACAATCCTTCCCCCTTTAGAGCCCCTCTCCCTTTTTACACCTTTCTCCTAATTTTTCTGTTTTCCATTCTATTAGTCTTTCCTTTTCTTTTCCTCCTTTCCCTCCCACTTCCCTATAAGGTGGGACAAGTTTCTCTGTGAAACCAAATATGTGTGATATTCTCTTTTAGAGCCCAATCTGATGGGAGTAAGATTCACACAATGTTCCTCTCCTCCCTTCTTTCCCTCAATTATATTAGGTTTTCTTTGCCTCTTTGTGAGATTTTACCTCATTTTTACCTCCTGTTTTTACTTTATTTTACCTCATTTTTCCTTTTTTTCTAGTATGATCTCCTTTCCACCTCTAGTGTATTTTTCATATTATCAAAGTGAAACCAAATTATACCCTCATTCTCTGAGTATATCCATAATAGAAATATAGTTCTCAAGAGTTCTTTGTTTTTTACCTTTTTATGCTTCTCTTGAGCTTTGTGATTGGAGGTCAAATTTTTTGTTCAGATCTGGTCTTTTTATTAGAAATAGGTGAAATTCACCTAGATCATTAAATGTCCATCTTCTTCCCTCTAAGATAATGCTCATTCTAGGTGGATACTTTATTCTTGGCTGTAATACAAGTTTCTTTGCTTTTCAAAATATCTGATTCCAGGCTCTTAGATCCTTTAAATTGAAAGCTGATAGATCCTGGATAATCCTAATTATGACTCCTTTGTGTTTGAATTGTTTCTTTCTAGCTACTTGCAATATCTTTTCTTTGGTGCTATAGTCCTGAAATTTAGCCACAATATTCCTTGGGGATTTAATTTTGGGGTCTCTTTCAGGAGGTGATCAGTGAATTCTTTCAATGGCTAGTTTACCTTCTGATTCTAAAACATCAGGGCAGGTTTCTTTCATGATTTCCTGTAAGATTGTGTTTAGGTTCTTTTATTCATCATGGCTTTCAGGAAGTCCAATAATCCTCAGATTGTCTTTCCTAGATCTATTTTCCAGATCAGTTGTTTTTGGTAGGTGATATTTCATATTTTCTTCTATTTTTCTTTTTTTGGTTTTGTTTGACTGATTCTTGAAGTCTTATTGAATCATTCACTTCCATTTGTTCAATTCTAATTTTTAGTGAATGATTTTCTTCAGTTACCTTTTTAGCTTCTTTTGTAATTGGTCAATTTGTTCATTGCATACTTTTTCCATTTCACCAATTTTGTTTTTCAGTGAATTGGTGTCTTTTTCATATCACTTTTGTAGGGCATTATAACTTTCTTACAATGATCTCATTTCATTTCCCATTTGTCTTCTAACTCTCTTTTGAGATTGTTTATGCAATCTTCTAGGAAAGCTTTGTGAAATGGGGAGCAGCTCATGGCTCCCTTTATGGCTTCCTCTGGAGTTGCTTTACCTTTATGAACCTCAGAATCTGAGGTCTGTTCTTCTCTCTCCCCATAAAAGCTGTCTATGGTAAGAGTCATTTTTTGTTTTTTATTCATTTTTTAAAGCTTGAGGTGTGTTCAAACCAAGAAGGGTCAGCTGCTTTAATTTTCCCTGGGGCAGTTCTGCTGATTGACTTCCAGGGCTAGGCATTTGGGGCTGGATGGTGTTCTCAGTGGTTTACAATCTATCTTTTACAAAAGGCAAATCTGCCAAAGCACCTGTTTGCAACCAGGACAGAATAGCCTAAGATGCTCACAGACACTTCCCAGATGCTTAGAATCTGCCATTCTCTGAATACCGTTACGGCTTCTTACCCTGGCTCTCCATGCTAGCATCGAGGCCTGGTAGACTGTCCCACTGCCCAACTGTAACAGACCTGTTCTGATATTCTTCCAAGGTAACTTCTTCTGGGAATGTGTTGTACTCCACCTTGGCTCCACCCCCAGCATTTTTTCATATAAGTATAAATGGCTTTAATTTCAGCATCTAAAAATTGCCTGTTCATATCCTTTGAGCATTTTTCAGTTGAGGAATGACTTGTGTATCCTTATAAAATTGACACAGTTCTTTATGTATTTTAGAGATTGGATCTTTATCAGAAATACTGGCTATAAAGATTTTTTCCCAGCTTTGTATTTAACTTTTAATCTTGTTTTTATTAGTTTCGGTTGTGCAAAATGTTTTTAATTTAATGTAATCAAAGTTGTCCATTTTGCCATTCATAATGTTCTCTAGGTCTCTGGTCACAATTCCTCTCTTCTGCAAAGATCTGGTAAGTAAATTATCTCTTGTTCTCCTAATTTGTTTATGGTTTCATCCTTTATGCCCAAATCATGTATCCATTTTGATTTTCTTTTGATATGGCATGTGAGATGTAGGCCTATGATGAGTTTCTGTCATATAATTTTCCAGTTTCCCAACAATTTTTGTCAAATAGTGAGTTTTTATTCCCAAAGCTGGAGTTTGGAGATTTATCAAATACTACACTGCTGTAGGCCTTAATTATTATCTTGTATCTAATCTTGTATCTAATCTATGCCACTGATCCACCACTCTATTTTTTAGTTAGTACCAAATAGTTTTGATTACTGCTGTTTATAATATAATTTTAGGCTTCATACTGCTAAGCCGTCATCCTTTGTATTTATTTTCAATAATTCTCTTGATATTCTTAACCTTTTGTTCTTCCAGATGAATTTTGTTATTTTTTTCTAGTTCTATAAAAGAATGTTTTGGCAGTTTGATTGGTATAGCACTGAACAAGTAGACCAATTTAGGCAGAATTGTCATTTTTATTATATTAGCTCAGCCTACCCATGAGCAATTGATATTTTTCAATTGTTTAGATTTTACTTCATTTGCATGACAAGTGTTTTATAATTATTTTCATATAGTTCTTAGGTTTGTCTTGTAGGATAGATGCCTAAATATTTTATTTTATTTGCAGTTATTTGAATGGAATGTCTCTTTCTTTATCTTGTTGATGGGCTTTGTCAGTAATATATAGAAATGCTGATGATTTGTGTGGACTATTTTATATTTTGCAACATGGCTAAAGCTGTGAATTGTTTTGAGTAGGTTTTCAAATGACTTTTTATGGTTCTCTAAGTATATCATCATATCATTTGCAAAGAGTGATGGATTTATTTCCTCTATTCTAATTTAATTCCTTTTTTTCTTTTCCTATTGGAAAAACCAAAATTTCTAGTACAATGTTGAATAATAGTGGTAAAAGTGGTTCTCCTTACTTAACACCTGATCTTACTGGTAATGTGTCCAACTTCTCTACATTACAAATATTGCTTATTTTTTTTTGTTTTAGATAGATATTGCTTATTATTTTAAGAAAAGCTCCCTTTATTCTTATGCTTTCTAGTGCTTTTAATAGGAATGAGTCCTGTATTTTGTCAAAAGTTTTTTTTTTCTGCATCTATTGATATTATCATATGATTTCTGGTGGCCTTGCTAATAACATGATCAATTATGGTAATAGTTTTCCTGATATTGAACTAGCCCAACATTACTGATACAAATTTCACTTGGTTATAGTACATTATTCTGCTGATAATCTCTTTGCATTGTAATCATGCTTTGCTAATATTTGCTAATATTTTATTTAAAAAGTTTGCATCAATATTCATTAGATTGGTGTATAATTTTCTTTCTCTGTTTTGGCTCTATCTGATTTAGGCATCAGTACCAAATTTGTTTCATAGAAGAAATTTGGCAGGACTCCTTCTTAACCTACTTTTCCAAATAGTTTACACAGTATTGAAATTAATTGTTCTTTAAAAGTTTGGTAGAATTCACTTGTGAATACATCTGGCCTTGAAAATATTTTTTAGTGAGTTCATTGATGGCTTGTTCAATTTTTTTTTCCAAAATAAGTCTATTTAAGTCATTTATTTCCTCTTCTGTTAATCTGAGCAATTTATATTTTTGTAAATATTCATCCATTTGTGAGCTGAGATTGGAGGCTGCTTCACTGATCTGCTGTTCTAATGAGCCAGGTTTGAGGGTTTAGTTGCTGACTTGTTGTGCTTAAGACTCTCTTACTGGCTTTCCTAGAGTCAATCTGTGCTGGGCTGAAACTCTTTTAAACCCAATGGGACTCACTTTCTTGAAGTTGTTCCAGTCTATCTTGAGCTGGAGAGTATTTCATTATATCAGACTCTGTTCAGAGTTTTTTGTTTTTTGGGTTTTTTTTTTTGTTTGTTTGTTTGTTTTTTGTTTAGTTGGTTGGTTGGTTTTTTGTCATGTGGTTTTCAAGGAAAACTGGGAGAGGTCAAGCACTTTCCTGGCTTTTACTACACCATCCTGGCTCCACCCCAAGAAGTCCCAATAGAGTCTTTTTTAAAATTTCTTAAAGCTTTTTATTTACTGAATATATTAATAATTTTTCTACATTGACCTTTGCAAAATTTTTTGTTCCAAATTTTTTCCTACTTCCCACTAACTCCTCCCCTAGAGATGGCAAGTAGTCCAATACAGTATTAAAAATATGTTAAAATATATGATAAATCCAATATGTGGGGGGCGGAGCCAAGATGGCGGAGTGAAAAGGTGACTCTCTGCCTCTCCTCAGATCTTCTCTCAAATCAATAAGAAAATAAGCCTCTGAACTGATCTTCAAGTCAACAAACTCAGAAATATTTAAACACTGCTCTCTGAAGAACTTCATATCAGGTTTGTCTAACTCAGACAGACAGATAAATAGAGGACTCCTTTGTAGGCCGGAAGTGAGGGTGGGACTCAGCTCAGCTCAGCCTGGAAGAAATTCCAAACTCCAAACTCCAAATTCCAAACACCTGGAGTTCATCTGAGGTACTCGGTATACTCTGCCCTGATTGGGAGCAGGTGTTCTGGCAGACTTGCCTTGTTTAAGGAGTAATTCGCACAGTCCTAGCCCCCACCTGCCCAGCACATTAAGTTAATTCACCGAAGTGCCCCAGGGCAAAGATCTTCAGCCGCCTTTCAGCCGCCGTTTTTTTTCCCTACCTTAAAGAGATATCCACACTGTCTAAAAAAAAAAGAAAGAAGCAAAAGAGAGCTCTCACCATAGACAGCTTTTATCAAGACAAAGAAGCCATGAACCCAGATCCTGAGGTTCCTTTAGACAAAGTACAAGAAGAAGATATTAAAGACCATCACTGGTCACTTTTTCAAAAGGCCTTTCTGGAAGATTGCATAAAAACCCTCAAAAGAGAGCTGGAGGATAAATGGGAAAATAAACTGAAATCAGTGCAAGAAGGATACAATATCTTGCAAGAAGGATATGATGCCCTGCAAAAGAGAAATGCAAAAGACACCAATTTATTGAAAAATAAAATTAGTGAAGTGGAAAAAGAGTGCAATGAACAAAAAAATTCAATTGGCCAGTTACAAAAGGAGCTTAAAAAGGTAACTGAAGAAAACAACAATTTAAAAATAAGAATTGAAAAAATGCAAGTGAGTGACTCAATAAGACTTCAAGAATCAGTCAAACAAAAACAAAAAAAATGAAAAATTAGAAGAAAAATGAAATATCTTCTAGGAAACACAATTGACTTGGAAAATAGATCTAGGAGAGACAATCTAAGGATTATTGGACTTCCTGAAAGCCATGATGAAAAAAAGAATCTAAACACCATCTTCCAGGAAATCGTGAAGGAAAACTGCCCTGAGATTGTAGAATCAAAAAGCAAAATCACCATTGAAAGAATTCACTGATCACGTCCTGAAAGACACCCCAAAATTAAAACCCCAAGAAATATCGTGGCTAAATTTCAGGACTATAGCAGCAAGGAACAGATTCTGTTAGCAGCTACAAAAAACAATACAAATACCAAGGATCAATAATTAGAATCACACACGATCTGTCAGCCTCCACATTGAAGGATCGAAGGGCCTGGAACCAGATATTCCAAAGGGCAAAGGAACTTGGATTACAGCCAAGAATAACCTATCCAGCTTGAATGAGCATTATCCTCCAGGAAAGAAGATGGTCATTCAATGATATAGGTGAATTTCACCTATTTCTAATGAAAAGACCAGATCTGAACAAAAAATTCAACATCCAAAAACAGAACTGTAGAAATGCATAAAAAGGTAAAAAGGAAAGGACTCTTGAGAACTTTATTTTTACTAGGGGGATACTTAAACTTTGGGGGTATAATTAACTAGATATTACTTTGATAATATGAAAAAGAGAACTAGAGGGGGAAAGGTTGTCATACTGGGGAAAAGAGGGAAAAAGTGGTAAAATAAGATCTAAAAAAAGGGAGGTAAAAACAAGGTAAAATCATTTGAAGAGGCAAAGAAAACCTAATATAATGGAGAGAAAGAGGGAAGGGAGATGAGCATTGTGTAAATCTTACTCTCATCAGGTTGGGCTCTAAAAGTGTATATCAGACATTTGATTTCACATAGAAACTTGTCTGTTGCTAGAGGGAATTGGGAGGGAAAGGAGGAAAAGTAAGGGACAAACTAATAGAAGGGAAAATAGAAGAATCAGGGGAAAGAAGTAAAAACAGGGGGAGGGGATCTAATGGGTGGAGGATTGTTTGGGGGAGGGGGTCATCAAAAGCAAAGTACTGAGGAGGGGGGAAAGGAGAAAGGGGAAAGGAAAGAGGAAAACATAACTGGGGTAAATAAGATGGTAGGAAATAAAGAATAAGTTATTCTAACTGTGAATGTGAATGGGATGAACTCCCCCATAAAGCGGAAGCGTATATCAGACTGGATTAAAAACCAGAATCTCACAATTTGTTGTCTACAAGAAACACATATAAAACACAGTGACACATATAGGAAGAAGGTAAAAGGCTGGAGCAGAAAATATTATGCTTCAGGTGAACAAAAAAAAAAAAAA
>JAJPUD010013509.1:0-44060 GCA_023553655.1 Myrmecobius fasciatus
GGGGAGGGGTGGGGAGTAGGGGGGAAAATTTGTAACAGAAAGCTTTGTAAGGGTTAATGTTTAGGAATTACCCATACATATGTTTTGCAAATAAAAAGTATTAATAATAAAAAAAATAAAAAAATAAATTTCCTCATGTGAAAAAAAAAAAGATATTTAAGTGTGAATTTATTCAACTACTCTTTTGGCCAGCTGCATCATCATATACCAGGAGATTCCACCCTTCATCTTCTCTCTGATGTGGTTCAAATGAGGTCATTCAAAAAGGCATACTTATATTATACTTTATAATATTAGAAGCTAATTGAAATAACATTAAGACTATCAAAGTAGGAATCTTCCCAGGGGGAAAAAATAAAAATCTCCTTCATTTACTCTGAGACAAATCAAAACAAGAAAGCTAAGAAATTCCTCCCAATTGTTGCTTTGTAGATTGTGCTGGGGTCAAAACTAAAATCTGTTCAGTTCTAATAAAAAAAAAACCCTCTGCAGGAAGATAGATGGTAGATAGATACACATATACATATATAGTACTTAATGTGTTATCAGTGAAGTTTTTAGTAAAATATTTTCATACATGTATTTCAGAATAAATTATTTTCTTTGCACCCTTACATATTTTAATGTTTTTTTCATTTAAAAATTTAGTGTAAGTAGGCAAAAGGGGGCCAACAGGCTTCACCAAACTGCCAAGTACATCCCAGACCTCCCAATATGTTAAGAACCCCTCAGATATGTAAAGTGGTTATTTTGTTTAAATACAAAACACAAAGTATTACTCAATATATAGTTCTCGGCAAACACATGTACTCAATATAAAAAGGGTCATCAGGGAAAATGTTGAGTCAAGTCTCAGTTTCTCCTGAAGTTAGGCAGAATAATCCTTATAGGTTGCTAGGAAGGACCTTTCCCTTCTAAATGTCCTTCCATCCAAATTACTTCTACCACCTTAGATTACCCAATTTATCAGTTGTTCCAATGATATGCTGTTAAATATGTAGCAATTGGGTCTATAAATACATAATATACTTATGTCTATTTACACATGTGCATATGTATATAGAGAGATAAAATCATAATATATGCTTCATTTTTAACTTATGGAATAAAATAAGTATTTTCATAATATAGCAAAATAAAAAGGTAATTGCACATGAAACTATAAACCTATTGTATACAGCTACTTGCTATTTCTTTTTTAAAAAAATAATAAAATTATCATGTAAAATTTGTGTTTTCTTCCTTTTTTCTTTTCTCTTCACCCCATTCTAGAGATAATTATAAAGTGTGTGTGTGTTTGTGTGTAAAATCATTCTATACATACTTCTAGCTATCAGTTTTTTGTCTAGATATAAATATCTTAGATATTATAGGTATTATATCTAGATATAAATAATATCTTCCCTAATGTGTACTTTGTTGTTAATTAGTTATGATATAATGTGTACTTTGTTGTTAATTAGTAATGATCAAAATTACTTATTTACTCAAAGTTGTTCTTTAAAAAATGATGCTGTTAATGTATGCAGCATTCTCATGATTCTTATTTTGCTCTTTATCGTTTTGTGTAAATCCATCCATGTTTTCCTCTGATCATGAAACTCATAATTTCTTATAGTATAGTGTCATTCCATTACAATCATTTACTACAACTTGTCCAGCTATTCTTCAATTGATTGATATCCTCTCAGTTTCCAGTTCTTTGTCACTATCAACAGAAATGCTATAAATATTTTAGAACATATAAGTTTTATCCTTTTTCCTTGATCATCTTTGGAAATAGACCTAGTAATAGTATTGCTGGCCAAAAGGTGTAGTCAGCTTAATAACTTTTGGGGTATAATTCCAGATTTTTCCCAAAATGATTCCAGCAATGATGAATTAGTTTTTAACATAAAAATAGTTATTATATAATTGTATCAATAATATGTTTTTTATTACATGATGATATCAATAGATGCAGAAAAAACTTTTGATAAAGTACAATACTCACTTCTCTTTAAAAAAACATTTAAAATATAGATAGAAATGAATTTTTCCTTAAATTGATTTTTATAAAACATCTATCTAAAACCATCTGCAAATATTATTTCTAATCAAAATAAGATAGAAGATTTTCCAATAAGATATGAAATAAGAATGTCAACTCTCACCAATATTTTTCAATATTACAATTTTGAATTGTACAATCCAGTAGAATGTTATATTGTACTAAAAATCATGGCAATAGCAATAAGAAAATAAAAGGAAATGGAATCAGAATAAGATGTGAGGTCATAAAATATCTCTTTCTGCAAATCATGTGATAGTATATTGCAAAATTCCAAAGATTTGGCTAAAAAAAATTTGAAACAATAATTTTAAAAAGTAAATCCACATAAATCATCAGCATTCTTATATATCACAAACAAACCCTGAAAGAATAAATAGTAAAAATAAATAAATAATAACCTATTTAAAATAAAATTTGAGATTATAAAGTACCTGGAAGTAGACCTGCCAAAATAAAACTATGAACTATATAAAGAATATTATTTTTAAAAATATCTTTTTTTTTTTGGAGCAGCTAGGTGGCACAGTGGATAGAGCACCAGCCTGAAGTCAGCAAATCTGGCCTCAGACACTTAAGACTTCCTAGCTGTGTGTGACCTTGGGGCAAGTCACTTAACCCTAATTGCCTCAGCAAAAAAAAAAAAAAAATACTTTTTATGCAAATAAAATTAGATTTAAATAAATGGAGAAAGATTAATTGTTCATGCATATATGGAGTCAATATAATAAAAATGACAGTTTTACCTAAATTAATATTCAATGCCATCCCAAATAAATTACTAAAGAAAATTTTTACTGAATTAGGAAACAATTATTACAAATTTCATTTTGAAAGAACAAAAAGTCAAGAATATTAAAGGAAGGAAATAATAAAGAAAAATAAAGGAAGGAGGTTTAGCAGTACTAGGTCTTAAACTGACAAGGCAATAATTGTCAAAAAAGTACTGGCTAAGAAATACAAAGCTAGATTAATTGAATAAAGAAGACATACAATTTACTGCAGCAAATACATATTGTTACCCCTTACACTTGAGAAGCGTAAAGATAAAGATTTTTGGATAAGAATTCATAATTTAGTTAAAAAAATGTTAGGAACATTGAAAAGCAGTTATCACAAAAATTTTGTCATTTTGTTAGTTTTCTGAAAGAAAACTATTAGGCTTCTTTCTCCAAAAATTTTTCAAATGTGACAAAACTTCCTCCTTTATTTGGACCATCCTTTAGCTTCTTTGACTGCACTCTTTTTTAAGCTTCTATGTTTTCTCTACCATGCCCTCATGCCAAACACCTTTATCTCCTCTTTGTCCCACTGTGTTATAAACTCCTTAAAATTAAGCACTGTCTTCCTTTTTTATATTTGTATGCAAAGCACCTAGCATAGTGCCTGGTACACAGTGAACATTTAATAAATGTTTATCTATTGACTAATCTAATTCAGAGCATACTGACTGGGCTCTGTCTCAGTTCTACATGTAGTAGAGATTCAGTACCATCTCTGACCTTGCTCTAGACTTAGCTTCTCAAACATTCAATGAGGACAATTGTGTCTAGCTAGAAAAATGGATGAGAATAATAGAAAAAAGATCTCAAAGTTCCAATGTGTCACACCGTGCGGGACATTTTCTGTCATGGGACAAGAGGAGCTTCAATATCCTAAACTATAAAACTCAAAAAATAGTAATTCAACTGGGAGAATGTTTTTGAAGGCTAGGGTAGTGTGGGCTGTATGTATTAGAAAGATTATCAGGTGGAGAAAAGATTCCAAATCCTCTGCTTGACCTCAAGGGATAAACCAGGTGAATGGGATTTATGGAGAAGGAAATTTAGGGTTGAAACACAAGAAAACTTGCACATGATTTAGTTTCCCCAGGGGTGATGAGCTATCCTAAAATCATGAGACACCCCCCCAAAGACCTTCAAGCAAAGGCTTGATACCTAACTGTCAGGGACGTGGAAAATGGTTGTGCCATTGTCATTGTTTTTTGTTTTTGTTTTTTGTTTTTAATTGATATAAATTTGGAGTATACTTCCTAAAATCCTCTCCAAATCTTATATTCTATGAGGGTTTATTATCTCTAAAATATGGTTATTGGATTAATACATCTCTAAGATCCCTTTTCACTCTAGAATTTTATGATTCCATGAGTATTAGAAGTGAGAAATAGTAAGGTCCAGAGAGCTCTACAAATAAAAATAGAAAGTTTAACTCTCTGAAATCTTATGAAGTGTAGTGACTAGAAGAATTTTTGTTTTAAGGAGAGATCTAATTGGATTAAATTTAAGGGATGTAACATATTCTCTCTCTCACATATAAATATACACATTTAGTAACTAATATATAATAATATATCTGCATGCATGCATATTTTAAAATAAGCTACTTTTATATTTAATGGACATTTACTCTTTATGTACTAATATATACATTAATATAGCATTCTGAAGGGGTTGGAATATGCAACATAGAACTGGGAAACCTCAGTCAGATCCCTTCCTCTCTCTGAACCTTTATTTCCTTATCTGTAAAAGGCCACTGAAAATTCTTTAATATCAGCCTGGTAGAAAGTGTTTTGTAAAATGTAACATATTATATAAAAAATGTGCTGTTGCCAGGCATGGTAGTACAAATGTGAAATGAAGTTCATTCTGCTAGGAAGGTTGAAACTGTAGGCTTACTTAAATTCCAAAGTTCTCAACTTCAGTAGAGATAAAATATATTAAGTTTGGCCCCAATGTGATGAGCTTCTGTGAGCAGAAGACCACTAGGAAGTCTAAGGATAGAGATCAGAAGTCAGGAAAAATTGCTGCTAGGTCAGAAACAGTGAAATAGATTAAAGCTTCTATAACAATCAGAATTGGAAATGGGACTGTTAGTAGTTGCTATATTTCTAACCTGAGTGATAACTGTAACCTCTAAAATGAATAATCAGATAAATAAAAATAATTAATTTAAAAATAAATAAATAAATATGAGCTAGAAAAAGAAAAAAAGAAATAAAATGAAGCAATAGTTCATGTCAAACTTTTTTTTTTTAAACTGGAGTATTACATTCTATACTCCAGTATAGTGTCAGAGGAAAACTATGGAGATGACTTAAGTGTTGGCAAATTGGAATTTTAAGTAAAGATAAAAAGATAAGCCAGAAAAGACTGATGAGTTATATAATAGGCTTTAAGTATAATATAGCAAGTAATAATGATCTTCAAATATTTACACAGGACAATGACTAGCTATCCTCTTCCTTCACTGACAAGACAAGAAGAGAACATCCATCTACTATAGTACAGTGACTTAGGGGTAGCGCTAAAGCTGCATTTTCTAAGAATAGGAGTTGCCAAATACTAAATAGAATTGCCAAGGAAGTAGATAGATTCTCTAGAAGACTGGAAAACAAGATAGATTCTCATCATTCTGAGCTTCTTTGGGTTTCTTTACTGAAGGCAAGAGGCTATTCTGGGTGATCAGTCAAGAATTCTACCAATTCTATAAGAGCTAAGGAAACAAAATCCAGTACACAAAAAAAGATGAAAAATCCAATCAATAAATCTTTTTGCCTACATGATTCACAGCTGTTAGTCTGACAAATCCATCCATCCTTTACCACTTTCTGAATATACTTTTAATCCTACAATTCATAGATAGAAAAGGAAACAGAAACTGTGATTTCATTTTGTAGAGTTCTTAGATATGAAAAATGCCTCTATCAACACAGTCTGACAATTTTTTCAGCAACATATAGTCATAGAAAATTACCTATGACACTGAGAGTTTGTGACCTTGGGACACTTAAGGAAGAGATAGAACTTGAATCCAGATCTTTCTGGCTCTGAAAACAGATCTTTATTCATTATACTATCATTCACACAGAGCTGAGGATACATAGCCATCCCTCATAGCTATGACCATTTAAGTTATGATAAACATGAGTACCAAAGCATAATTAGGTTGTGGTATAGATGGTTATGATTGTGGAGCAAATGTACAATATTTTGCATGCATTAGGTGCAAAATATTTGCTGATTTGAATTATTCTGCATAAAAGGAGAAATTTCAAAATGAAAATCAAATTGTTTATTGAAGGAGTTTGTATTCACAAATGTCCCTTTGAGAGAGTAGGGGAAAAGTGTATAGTAATAACTATAGGACATTCTGAAAACACTATAAAATCACTTTGGGGGAATTCTTCCCCCACTACCTGCTCCATAGAGACAATGGGGAGGAGGAAGCCTTTCAAGAAATATTTCAAGAGGAATATTTTAGCTAGAATATGTAGTCACAGTGGGTTGTGAATATCTGCTAGCTTCCTATTTAAATTATTTTCATTTGTGAGGTAATAAGGTTAGTTACTTTTGGGCTACCAAAGAATTACAAATGCGGTTTGCATTCTTTAAATTTCAACACCCAAGCAATAGATCACTTCTAGAATCAAATACAAATCCCCTGTCATTCAAAGGCCTTCATGATCTAACCTCCTCCTACCTTTCCAGTCTTCTTATACCTTACACCCCACCACATACTGTTCAATTTAGTGACACTGGCCTCCTTGCTATTATTATTCCACAAATAAGACTCTCCTCTCAACTCTCAACATTTTCTCTGGTTGTCCTCCATGCCTGAAATACCCTATGGTTACTTAGATATAGAGGCCATGATATACTCACCACTCAGGACAGCATAGTACCCATCACAACTCCCAAGATAGGAGTTACAGAACTGAGAGGACAGTATAATGTCAGCATAGAAAGCAACAACTAGAGGTGTAAAGGGCGGGTGCCCACACAGAATAGAGAACAAATTAGAAATGACTGATGTTTCCTGGTAATCTGGATGAGGTCAACAAGAATGAGAAATAAGGGACACCTGAAACACAGCTGAATCCTTCTCAGGAGGGAGCCTCTGACATGATTTAAAATAATAGCAACAATTCCAGCTTCTCTGATATATCATACTTTACAAAGCACTTTCCTCCACTAGCTTGCTCTTGGTTAACACTCTTCGCTTTCTCAGAAGTCTTCTGTATATGTTACTGACATCCTTCATAGAGGAATGAACAACATGTTTACATTCATTTCTAGCACTAATCTATGTGAAACACAAGGCTGCTTTATCATTCTTGATTTTCCATGCCTCTTCCCCTTAAACTTATTTTATGCTAAAATGTGAGTGATCAGTGTGATTTTCTAAGAAACATACCATGACTTAAAAAAAATCAGGCATAGCACTAAATTTGTTACAATTTTTCTACTTATAAGGTTTAGATTTGGGAACTCGAGTTCAAAAGAATAAACCCCATTTGTTATTCTGTTTCAACATCAGGCTAATGTTATTCTTGGCAATATTTATTTTCAAAGTCATGTAGTTGTTTCCTTTTTCTCTTCTCTTAAGTGCAAGAAATGTAGCATGAGTAGATTTGAAATTTCTCTTGACAGCAAAGACTCTCTGAGGATGGGATGTTGATTTTAACACAAACCATTATATGGTAACAGGGCATATCTGATTCATTTTCAGTGGACAACAATGATGGAAGGGAGGAACAGGAGAAGCTTTTTCCTTTGATTTATGTACCTTTGTTCTGTCACTGTCTCTCCCCCCAAACTAAAATACAGATGAGTTCTTTTTCTGTTAATGTTTCTGTTACAAGAGAACTACTTTACCATTAGCTGACAGCCTCAGTTTAATAGAGCTTTTAGGTATGTGCTATCTTTGCCTCCAAAACACTGTTTTACCTGTCAGTCAACATTTACAGAAATTGAAAGAAGACTCACAGTTTTAATTAGAATTGTCACATTAATACATGCCATCTTTAAGTCAAGCTGTTAGCAGCAATTTATTTGTGGTGCTTAACCATAATTTGAAGGGAAAATTGCACAGCAATCCCAAAAGATATTTCTTGGGTATTTCATTTCACTGTGCAATTGTCAAAAAAAAGTACATATTGTAAGTGACAAAAGAATAGTAATAGGTATACAAATATGAATGAGAAAAGAAAGCTATTACTTTATATAAAGTATAGCTATAAATGATATAATATTTCATGGAAGAAAAAGGAGAAGATGATGTACCAGGAATGAATTAGAATCAAATTGGACCTCCTCACAAGATGTTTGTTAAATTCCCAGCATTGACATTTATACCTAGGAAATTTTCAGATGCTACAAATCAGGGGTTAATTATTTTGTTCATTGTCTAGACTGAATAAAAAGTGACAGAACAATATGTTAACAAAGATTAAATTTTAAAGTATGTTATATGTTTTTAGAAAGCTGGTTGTAATCTTTATAAAGGTGTTCTGCAAACTAAAAACTAGTAGAGGTTAAAGGCAAAAATAAAAGGCAAATGTTGATTTCTGATATGAGGAATTACCTAAGAATTAGGGAGGCCTGGGTTCAACTTCTGCCTCACATACTGACTGTGTGACCAGGGTTGGAAAGATATGGGGCTTTCACTGACCCAGGAAACTCTCTAAAACTATTAGTGCCAGAGAAGGCACTGATTTCCATTTCTATACTTACTTACTTATGTGTTTGTCTCTAGCTATCATCTATGAATGTGGGAAGTGTCATTAGGTTGCAACTATAATAATACAGGAAAGAATCAATAAACATTTATTAAGGACCAACTATGTGTCTGGCACTATGCCTAATATTAAGTCTACAGAAAGAACCAAAAGTCATTTCCTGTCTTCAAGAAGTCTACAGTGTAATGGGGAAGAAAACGTACAATAATAAATCCAAAGCAAGTCACATATATATAATTAAAAGAAAATAATTAACACAGGGAAAAGTACTGACATTTACAGACATTGTGAAAGGTTCCTTGTGTAGGTGGAACAGAAGATGGAGGACCTTCCAAGCATGAGACATAGTCAAACAGAATTCCAGGACCTGAGAGGTGAATGTCTTTCTCATGGAAAAGCCAGAAATTACTGTCACTGCATTGGAGCATGTTTTGGAGATTAAGGTACTAGAACACTGGAAAGGTCAGAGGTAAGGGGTTTGAATACCAAATAAAGTATTTTAGATTTGCTCATAAAGGAGATAAGAATCGATTAGACTTCACTGAGTAGTGGGGTCATCTGATGAGACATGTTTTAGGAAAATTACAGTAACAGCTGAATAGAAGATAGATTGGAGTGGGGAGAGAGTTGAGGCAGGTAGACCTACTATATGATTACTATAAACCAGGGATTAGACAATGAGAGCCTGCAATAGAGTGGTGGCAGTATCAGAGAAGTCAATGAGAAAGGCCTGAACTAGCCTGGTAATAATAACAATGTAGATAAAGGGATAAGAAAATGGAGATCATTTGTAATGCTTGTCTCTTTCCTTTTCATATTTTCTTCAAGGATTGCTTTTATATGTTTGTAGATCAATTTCCTAAAAATGTTTTAGTGATGAGGAATTAAGTATATAGGTCTCCATGTGATTATTTTTGATGTATTAATATCCTCCATTATATTCTCTCTCTGTGTGTGTTTTTGTGTGTGTTATATTTAATGTATATACATATATGTATGTATATATCTATATAATATGAATGTGTCTTTGTGAACACACACACATACATATATATATATATATATTTATATAAAATGTATTGATTAGGATTTTCATCACTATTAACAGCTCAGCAAAATAAGTGACTTTATTCAGAAAGTCACACAGTCAGCATAGAATCAGAGGTATACTTCAAATCTGGGTTTCTTTGTCCCCGAGGACATATATTTTCTGTCTCCATTAGTACAAATTACAACTTATCCATGTCTTCTTGTACAGTTCTTGTGCTAGATCTTCCATATTCATCACTAAGAAAGTACCCAATGAACCTTTCTTTAGCTCTTTTATTTTTAACCAGTACTTGTATGGCATCCATTTGTCTATTTTTTATCTCTGGTTTTTACAATATAACTTCTCTCTCTACAATCACAAATTTCCTCAATGAATTCACTTACAATGACATCTTACACCAAAAGTAACAAAAACTATAATGCTGCTTATTTGTACCCAGAATGCATCTCTCCATTACTCTTTTGGTTATCTATAACTTTTATTTTTATAAGTTTTGATGTTCCAAGAAATTAAAGATGTGACATGTTATAGAGAATTTCAATCATAATATAGAAACAAAAGGTCTGTTCAGAGTTTATTGTGCTTCAGCCAAAGATAACAAAGTGTGGAGAAAGAAAGAGAAGAAAGAGAGTGGGGAGGAAGGAGAGAGATAAAAAGATGACAAAGGAGAGAAGAAAGAGGGAAGGAGGGGATCTTTGTCCTCAAGGAGTTTATGTTTTATTGGAGGGAAGCATATACACTTCAGAAGTTATACTGAATATGTATACATATACAAGGTTATTGAGTTGGAACTGAGATATTTTAATGTCTCAGTGAAAAAAATTAGAACTTTGATAGAAAATAGCATTTTATATAAACCAAGAATGAATCAAAGGTAGGAATGAGGAGAAAGTGGAAGACAGACATTAAGGAGAAACACAGAGATAGGAGGTGAAATGTAGTAAATAAGGGGGAAAATACATCTATTTACCTAAAATGTGAAATAAGCCTAAAGAGTTAGGTTGAAGCTATGTTATGAAGTGCTTTAAATCTAGCAAAGGAAGGAACTAGTAAAATCTGTGCTATAGGAATATCAATTTGGCAGCTGTCATTATAGAACAAAGTGTTCAATTTTTGGTTTTGTATTCTCAGTGCCCAGCACAATTTCTAGGATTAATATATTTAATTAATTAATACATAATAAATATGTATTGATTGATTGATTTCATGATTGAATAGAGAATAACTTGGAAAGGGAAGATACCAAATCCAGGGATTCCAATGAGGAGGCTTTTTCTTTAAGACATGAAAAATTCCTCAATCAGTCTAGTGATCATGGGAGTATAGAGAGGGCAAAAGAACAGACCATGACTAATGAAGTCTTCCCTGTTTTATTTTTCTATTTCGTCAGGGATATATTCTATTCACATAAATAAAAAATGATCAATGTGAGGAAATAAACATGTAAGTCAGTAGTTATTATTAATGGTATTATCTTTTGGTGTTTTAACATTTCATTATTTTTTCATTTTTAAAATATTGTTTTCTCCTTAAGTTATTTTGAAAACTAATACTTCTATATTCTAATAGCAACAAAACAGATTTCCTCCTTCAGTACTTGATCTGGACTAGATATTCTTCCCAACTTCCCTCTATTTTTGCATAGTTTTAACTTTTTTCTACACAGCTGAGACTGGGATATTAGGATCCAAATATGGTGGCTCTTCTATCTCTGAGGATGACAATTGATTTTTATGAAAATATGGTAAATTTGTTCCATTTTTATTACTGCTTCATGCCAATTTCACAGTTTTTTATGTAAAATAATTTATATTGGTTACAAATACAGGGTGTCTGCACCCTTTTGCCAGTACAGCTGCATGAGATTAACAGAAATACAGATGAGGAAAAGCAGTGTCTGAGCATAAGGACAACCTAAAACAAGTGATTTAATTGTACAAGCAAATCTAGGCAACTGGCTATTAGCAATACTATATTATTTCCTATATAAGGACACCTCAATGTCTCTAGTTCTGTTCCAATACCCTGGCTTTCTCTTATGAGAAACCATTTTTAAGTCTTGCTTCTACTACCATGTATTTCTCTATAGATTTCTCCACTAATTTATATGAATATTAAATTTTGAGTGAGTCAATATAAATTCATAAATTGAATGTGACTGATGTATCTGTACTCTAACATACGATCTACATGCCTACCCAAAAGATACTTAGGCTTCCTTGAATTTGATCTTAACAAATAATAGGTCATTTCAGTGAGAGGAATAATGTTCATGAGGTATGTTGACAAATTATTTACTTTGCATTTGAATATCATAATTTCATAGCATAAGTGATAGATGTATTTACCTGGTTTTTTTGTTCTGGCTATATTTCACTTTGAAACAATCAACAAATAAGAATGGAAAAGATGGAGCTTTAGAAGATGCTTATGAAAAAGATACCTTGAAAAAGCAAATTTTATTCACATGTTCAGACTTGCTCATGGAAGGACTTTGGTACCAGCCAGAGTCCTGATTTTGGGGGAGAACTCAAGAGGATGATCAAACAGCAGTCCATTTATTCAAAAAATTCTTAACCTTATATACCTTATGCTTATGTAATACATTTACATAACTATAGGATACTGCACATGCAGGATCACATAAATAGCTTGCTATTGTGTACAGATGTTTCCTTGACACATTAGCATAACTGCTATAAGTACAACAAAGGTTGTCACATCCCCTGACTTCTCAGGAAGGCCAAGACAACTGTAGGGGGCATAGGGAGCCAAACCAGACATGTCAGCATGGTACCTTACTGGACTGAAGGGTCTTATACTTTGCCCAGGGTTCCACACTATCTATGGCCCTCTACATTACACATACATCACACACACATATATACACACACATGTACATATATTACTTGATTATATAATATAGTGTTACTGTAGAAAGTAAAAGCATATAATTTAGAGGAAACATGATTTTATAGAAAAAGAATTATGGTAGTAGGAATCTTTTATCTCTAGCAGCCTTGGGTAAGATATCTAACATCCCTAGGTCTCAGTGTCTTCTTCTGTAAAATGAAGAAATTGGACTATATAATCTTTAATGTCCCTTAAGCTCTAAATGTAATTCTTAATTTTATCCCAATTTTATCTGTAATCCAATTATTTCCCACTAAGCATTCAGATTTAATTTTCTAAGTGAACTCAGAAAGAAAATTCTGCTTTTTTTGTTATATTAATAGGAAGGAGCAAATACAGAGTTGGTCAGTCTTCCTCAAGAACAACATCAAAAAGAACCTATACGTGCAAAATAATTATAGCAGCTTTTTGTAGTGACAAAAAATTGAAGATTGAGGGAATGCCAATCAAATGGGGAATGACTAAGCAAATTATGGTATTTGAATGTAATGAAATACTCTTGTGCCATAAGAAATGATAAGCAAAATGCTCTGGAAAGATTTACATGAATTGATGTAAAGTGAAATGAGGAAAACTAGCAGAATATTTTATATGGTACAGAAATATTGCACAATGATCAATTTTGAATTATTTAGCTAATCTAATCTCACCAATGCAATAATCCAAACTTTTATTTGCTTTCTTTATCTGTCTTCATTTCCCTTTCTGTTTTGTTCTTGGTCTGTTTTCTTTCACAACATGAAATATATCTTGCATGACGTCACATGTATAACCTATATCAAATTATTTGTCGTCTCAGTGAGAGGGCAGGAAATCAGGGAGGAAGGGAGAGAATTTGAAACTCAAATTTTCAAAAAAAAAAACTGTTAAAGATGGTTTTCACATGTAATTGGAGGAAATAAAATATTAAATCATTTTCAAGAACATCAAAAAATTTCAAAACTAGAAGAAACTTCATATCATCTTCTTCAATCCCGTCATTTTATAAAAGAGGAAATGAAGAATCAGTCCAAGTGTTTGGTCTGGTTGTCCCATAGGGAATTAGGGGGTTAATTGGGTATCTGACCTGGTTCTGACTTCCCTGTCCAGTCTCCTTTCTACTATTACTGAATTTCCTCTAAGAACATAAGAGTTTATGCCTCCTGCTCCTATCTCTGAGAAAAGGCCAGCAGGAGCAATTTTTCCCAGTACTAAGTAGACTTGCCCCTAATTACAAAGCCACAAATCAGCCACTCAAAAACAATTTTAAATTCAGATTGACATTCAAAGTCATTCAAAATGTTATTCCAATTTTGATTGGTTGTTTATTAATCTCTTTTCTGCATTGAACACTCCAACCAATATGACCTGTTTCAATTCCCTGAACTCTTCACTACATCTGGGTTTTTCCACAGATATTCCCCATGTCTGGAATATTTACCTGCCTCATCTCTTCCAATTAGAATACTAGATTTCCTTCAAAGCTTACCTTATTTCCTAATTTTTCCAGGATCCCTTTCACATTACTAATAGTTGATAGAATGGTTTCTTCAAATTTATCATAGAGATGCTTAACTATTTACATGTAACATCTATTGAGAAAAACATAAACTCCTTGAGAATAAGAACTGTCTTTCAATTTGTTTTTATCTTCCCGGAATCTAATATTGTGCTTTTCACATCTGAAGTGATAAATAATAGCATATTCTAAGCTAGAATCATTAAATCACTTACATTCTCTTAGCCTCACTTTCCTCATGAATATAATGGGAATAACATGTCACCTACCTCACAAGAGTTTTTTGGAAGGAACAGATAAGATAATATGCAAAGCACTTTGCAACCTTCAAACCACTATATAAATTCTAGCTATTACTATAGTTTTTATTGGATTGAATTGTTCCTATCCTGGAGATAGGAAGGTCTGGATTACATTGATTTTACCTTTGCTTATGTGTCCCCAGGAGTGGAGAAAAGACTTGGAACTTTTCCTAAAGTGTTTTTTCCCCTCTTTCTTCCTTCCTGGCAAGGGGTAAGCAAAATATCCTTTTAGAAATAGCTCCATTCAGCTGTGAATGGATACAGCCATTCTGGAGAACAATTTGGAGCTATGCTCAAAAAGTTATCAAACTGTGCATACCCTTTGACCCAGCAGCATTTCTATTGGGCTTATATCCCAAAGAAATCATAAAGGAAGGAAAAGGCCCCACATGTGCAAGAATGTTTGTGGCAGCTCTTTTTGTAGTGGCTAGAAACTGGAAATTGAATAGATGCCCTTCAATTGGAGAATGGCTGAATAAATTATGGTATATGAATATTATGGAACATTATTGTTCTGTAAGAAATGACCAGCAAGATGATTTCAGAGAGGCCTGGAGAGACTTACATGAACTGATGCTGAGTGAAATGAGCAGAACCAGGAGATCATTATACACGCCAACAACAGTAGTATATGACAATTAATTCTGATGGACATGGCTCTCTTCAACAATGATATGTTTCAAACCACCTCCAATTGTTCACTGAAGAAAGCCATATACACCCAGAGAGAGGGATGCGAAATGTGGACCACAACATAACATTCTCATACTCCTTGATTGATGTTTGCTTACATTGTGTTTCCTTTATCTGATATATCGTTTGTGTAGATAAGATTTTTCTTGCACAACAATGATAAGTTT
The DNA here is from genome assembly GCA_023553655.1 of Myrmecobius fasciatus. Lineage (NCBI taxonomy): Eukaryota > Metazoa > Chordata > Mammalia > Dasyuromorphia > Myrmecobiidae > Myrmecobius > Myrmecobius fasciatus. Next base: position 15,195 of record JAJPUD010013509.1, read on the forward strand.
GGAAATATGTATACATATATTTGATTTGCCAATATTTTAACATAATTAACATGTAGTGGATATCCTGCCATCTAGGGGAGGGGTGGGGAAGTTGGGGGGAAAATTTGTAACGGAAAGCTATGTAAGGGTTATTGGTGAAGAATTACTCACACATATGTTATGCAAATAAAATAAAATTAAAAAAAAAAAGAAATAGCTCCATTCAAATGTGCCAAGTAAACATAAATCAGACAAGAGAGACAAAGGCCCAAATATGAATCAGGAAAAATGGAGTGTTCCATTTTATTTTGATATAATATACAATGGGTAAGAGGACCTTCATATGAGAAATATCAAAAACAGTGGAAACACTATGCTGTTATAAAAGTAGCGTGAAGCTCCATTGATCATGTAGGATAATGGAACTCATAGGGAAGCTCAAATTGATGAGAAGTCACTGAAAACAAACAAAGAAACAAAAAAAACATCCCTCTGAGATATGAAGAACAGATATGCTATGAAAATCTTGGCCATACTAAAAACTCTGCTTTAAAGATTTTTGAGTACTTGTAAGCATAGAGATATTTAACTTCTGGTTTTATAAGTAGATTGGGTTAACCACCCAAGAAATTATATCTAACATAGCAGAGTTAAGACAAAACAATTGAGTTTTCCTCAAGATGAAATTGAAATAGTTGAGGATTAAGTTTTCATAGCTTCCGTGGTTGAAATGCTTCTTTGAGTTCTATTATACAACACTGTTTAATTATTTTAAACAATTGAAACACAATTATTTTAAATAGAATCAATTTCAATTCAATTCAATAAATGTTTAGTGGGTACTCACTCCCACTTTATCCCAGAGCATAAGATGGAATGAGCACAGTCAAATAGAAGGCCCCATTTTACTCCTGCACTTCCCTCTGAAGGTTAGATATTAATCAGGAGAAGCTTCAAAAAACTTCTAGGGACTTCTTTCTTTTTAATCTCAGGTTTCCAGGTCTCTGGAAGTTTCTCTCAAGGAGAACCAAAATGACATCCCTATGTTGGAGTTGAGTTGCAGGGTCCAACTGTGACTGATCAAACCAATTCAAGCACAGAGTGCTCACAGTTTGGATACATATAATCAGTATGAACTTATGAACATAATCCATATGAACAATTTTATGTATCTTGCTTTTCTGTTGGACTAATTCAATTATGCTTTGCTTTTAGAACACAGTACCTTCTCTGATGAGGGTACAGCAATCTGGGCAGTTCTGTTCCAGTGTCTCCTATGTCATATAATTGATTCTATCATTCTTTTTTTTTAATTTATTAATACTTTTTATTTGCAAAACATATGTATGGGTAATTTCTGTGATCCTTCAATGTGGAAGCTGACAGATTCTGTGTAATTCTAATGACAGTTCCTTGGTATTTGAACTGTTTTTTTTTTTTTCTAGCAGCTTATAATATCTTTTCCTTGGTGCGATAGTCCTGAAATTTGGCCACGATATTCCTTCGGGTTTTAATTTTGGGGTCTCTTTCAGGAGGTGATCAGTGAATTCTTTCAATGCCAACTTTGCCTTCTGATTCTAAAACATCAGGGCAATTCTCTTTCATGATTTCCTGGAAGATAGCATCAAGGTTCTTTTTTTCATCGTGACTTTCAGGGAGTCCAATAATCCTTAGATTGTCTCTCCTGGATCTATTTTCCAAGTCAGTTGTTTTTCCTAGGAGATATTTCATATTTTCTTGTATTTTTTCATTTTTTTTGTTTTTGTTTGACTGATTCTTGAAGTCTTATTGAGTCATTAATTTCAATTTGTTCAATTTTAATTTTTAAGGTATTATTTCCTTCATTTATCTTTTTTAGCTCCTTTTGTAACTGGCTAATTGAATTTTTTGGTTCATTGCATTCTTTTTCCATTTTGCCAATTTTATTTTTCAGTGAATTGTTGTCTTTTTCCAATTCACTAATTTTGTTTTTCAGTGAATTGTTATCTTTTTCCAATTCACTATTTTTATTTTCTAGTGAGTTGGTGACTTTTTCCAATTCACCAATTTTGTTTTTCAGTGAATTGTCTTTTCCCAATTCACTAATTTTGTTTTTCAGTGAATTTTTGTCTTTTACCAATTCACTATTTTTATTTTTCAGTGAGTTGGTGACTTTTTACAATTCACCAGACTTATTTTCCAGTTTTTCACATCTCTGTGGCAGGGCGATATTTCCTTCTTGCACTGCTCTCAATTTATTTCCCCAGTCTTCTTCTAGCTCTCTTTTGAGATTCTTTATGCAATCTTCCAGGTAAGCCTTCTGAAAGGTAGACCAGCTTAAGTCCACCTTTGTGGCTTTATCTGGGATTGTTTTCAGAATCTCAGCATCTGGGGACTTCTCTAGTTTCTCTCCATAAAAGCTGTTTATGGTGAGAGCTCTCTTCTTCTTGCTCATGATTTTCAGCTGAGGTATTAGTCCCCAGCAGGGAATTCTGCAGCAGCGATTTCAATTTGCCCTGGGGCAATTTGCCGAGTTGACTTCCGGTCTGGGGCTGATCCTGCTAGATCCTCACTAGGACCACACTTTCAGCTGCTCTCAATCCACCCTTTATCAAAGGTAGACCTGCCAAAGCACCTGCCTGCAAGCAGAGCAAAGTGGCCCAATCTCCCAGGGACTTTCTGGCAGCCTAAAATCTTCTGGTCCTTCCCAGCCCCGGACTTGCACCCTGGCTGCTCACTGGAGTCTGAACGATGGGAGCTGCTCGATCCCCTGCCCGTCTAAAACTGACCTCAGAAGTTCTTTCAAAGTAGATATTTGATAGAAGTGCGTTGTAGTCCAAGTGTTTGGTGGCGCCCTCATTCCAGAACCAGTTTGGAGGCTCAGTTTGTCTGGGTCTGAGGGAAGGTCTCAGGAGGTCACAGAGAACGCTGTCTGCAGTTCGCCATCTTGGCTCCACCCCCCCATTCTATCATTCTTAAAAGATACTTTGAGAATGTACTTATATCATTTTTTCTCATCTTCTTGTGGGCACTTGCCCTGTGTGTGCCCATAAAATATTTTTTTTGGCAAGCATACATTTGGCATTCAAACAATGTGGCCAGCCCAATGGAGTTGTTTTCTCTGCAGTAGAGTTTGAATGCTTGGTATTTTGGTTCAAGAAAGAACCTCAGTGTATTTTACCATACAAATGACCTTCAAAATCTTCCTAAGACAATTCAAGTGGAAATAATTCATATTTCTGACATGGTGTTGGCATACTGTCCAAGTTTCACAGGCATGGAACAATGAGATCAGCATAATGGCTCTATAGACCTTCATTTTGGTATTCAGTCTAATACCTCTCCTCTCCCATACTTTCATTCAAACACTGAGGTAGTTACAGCAATGTGTGTGTGTGTGTGTGTGTGTGTGTGTGTGTGTGTGTGTGTGAATTTTACTCTCAATGTGAACATTCCTGAAAAGTATACTGCCTACCTAAGAGGACATATCCCCAGCATTCAAAACTTTACAACTTATTGTAACTGATGGTTTCACATGTGGATGATGTGGTGCTGGCTAATGGAAGACCTGTGTTTTCTTTGTGTTAATTGTTAGTCCAAAATTAGCACAAGATATTTTAAAGAGACAAAGATCTTTAAAAATGGGAAGAAATTATAGATAATAGTAATATCTCCCAAAAGATTACTGAAAGAGTAAAACAACTGACATATATTCCTGATTTCTCATTTAAAAAAAATATTTGTAATGAAGCATAGTATCTGTCTCTGGAGAAGGAAATGATATTGTTTAAAGCATGCTATTTTCACTTTCATGTTTTTTATTCAAGTCTTCTTGTACAAAATAAAAGAAAAAAGCACCTCTCTACACTAAGGAATGAGAAGATTCAATATAAAGCAATACATTTTCAATTCAAAAAAACCTATATAATAAATACTACACATTGTTTTAAAAGATGTCCCTCTTTTCTTTGCTTCTCTTCTCTGTCTTTTGTTCTCTGCTGTGCCCTTTTATTTTATTTTTCCTCTTCCTCTCACCAAAAAAGGTATAAGTAAACATGGGTAGACATACACATATATACATACATAGATAGACATTTATAAATATACACATATACAGTCATACACACATATAGAAGACTGTACTATGTTTTTCCCCCACTTATCATCTGTTTCTTTGAAAGAAGACATCTTTTTTCATAAGTTCAAGTCTTTCCACGTTTATTTTTTATAAATCAGCCAGCCTATTATTTCCTATATAACAGCCATATTTCAACCCAATAACATTCTGAGATATTATCTATGAAAGATTTTTTTAATTTTCTGCATTCCTTCTATTTTTGACAGCATGTTTTATTTATGCAATAAAATTTTAATTTATAAAAAGCAAAATTATCTATTTTACACTTTACAATGCTTTCATTTTATAATGTTGTTTAAGGTTTAATACTAGGGAATCTGCTTCCTTTACATCTCCCCCCACCCCCAATTCCTTTAAATTCTTGACCTGTTCTTCTAAATCAACTTTGCTATCATTTTTTCTAACTTAGTAAAATACATTTTTAGTAATTTGATGATTGTACATGTATAACCTATAGTTGATTGCTTACCATTTCTAGGAGAGAACAGGGGAAAAGAAGGAAAAATGGAATTTGAAATTTTTGAATTTTAAAAATGCTTTAAAATTTGTTTTAATATGTAATTGGAGGAAATAAAAGATATTAAAAATTAAAAATATTTTGGGGAATCATTTGTATGCTTACTGATGAAATTGTGAAAAGGAATCAGAAAAGTTTTCCCATATGATTCTCTTTAGCAAATCATAACTTTATATTCATGCAATTGAAAGATAAAGAGAAGACAAGATCCTACTGTTTGGTGATTATTTTTAGACATATATTGACATATAGGCATATATTTCTATATATGAATATGAGTATGTGTATGTACCTTTACAATCAAACAGCAAAATCTACAAAAAGTGTTTGCCGTGGTAGATGCCCTGAAAAATCCAAATGAGAAAAGATTTCTTATAGATAATAAGGCCTTCCTGCTACTTCAGGTTTTGTATTTTGCTCTGTTGATTGTATCACATTCCTAGAACTGCTGAATGAGATGTATGATTACACAATAGAAATTTGCTAAACAATCCATAAATATTGAATGGATTAAATTCACCTATTGTACAGATCAATAGCTATATTTTCATATATCAATTTTGCAATATCTATGACATTTCAGTGAAAATAATCTATGAAAGCATCTGGAATAATCTTGATGAATGAATAATAAGCAAACAGAGTTTTTCATAACATATTCTAAAGAAAACCACATCTTTATAATCATAAAATTGAGGGGTAGATATAGAAAATGCAAAATATCACTGTATTTATTATTTTTGGCTACCAAAAACACATAATCAATAAAGCAAAATTTCACGTCAAAGGCTGTCTTCCAAAAAAGGCCTTTGTATAAATCACATAAGATTCATTGAAAAATTTAACTATACATGTAACTTTATTTAAGTACCTTTTTGCCTTTTTGTTAATCATACAATGGTTAAGTAAAAAAAAGAAAAAAAAACATTAAAAAATGCTCACTAAATGTGTTTGCCACTATCATGGAGAATATTAACAATAAATTTCCTGTAGATCATGAACTGTTCCAGGGGCCAAAGTCCTAGAACATTGCCAAACCTCCTAATAAATCATAATTACTCAAAAGAATTTCACTTATCTATATATGCAGGAATTTTTGAAACTTATAAAAAATGCCTATAGCCAGCCTATCATATATAATGAGATGGAAATCTATAAAGTTGATCCATTAGTATATATATATTTGGGCAGACACTATATAAACTGATTCCAAAACTGAATAGAAAAATTAGACCAATCAATTAAGTAGCGAGTTTATTGACCCTAATGTCTCCCTGAAACAAAGGCTTATCTTTTTAATCTAATTTTTCTTCTGATGGTGCTATATGTTATATACGTCATACCATATCACATTCTATAGAGAATTTAGGTTTAAGTCACCCAAATGGACACAAAGGAACACATGATGGCTATCAACAAAGAATTATAGAGTAGAAAGGTAAAAAAGGATGTCATTAGAGGGATATATATAACAGTATAAAAAGGTAGGCCAGTCACATAGCAAGAATGAGAAATAAATCTGCATGCTCCATTAGTGACAGCACAATGTTAAATATCTACAGGAAGTTCCTCAATATATTGAGTGTGCATTACTCATTTGGAGGATTTATGATATAACAGAAAAGATAAGAAAATCAAGGACAGCAGTTTCAATCTACTCCTGGTTAGGTTAGAATTACTGATATCAGAGATTTGAGTTAGCAAGGTAATGAATACTCTAAAAGAATAAATAGAGCTGCTTCATAGTTTTAACCAAGGTTCCCCAGATAGAAAACTGTTTAAAATAAAGTCTTTTGCAAAATTATCTTATAATTTCACTATAAGATACTTTAGTTGTAAACCAGTTATAGGAAACCATACAACAAACATTTGAGCACTCTAGCTGTTCAGATATCACATTTTGAGCTAATCTGTGCTTTTCAAATGGATCCACAGAGAGAGAACTTGGATAGAGAACTGTACTGAAATTCAGGGAGTCTTATTTACATTCAAGGAAGCTAGATGTCAAAGCGGACAGAGTGCTGGTTCTGGAAGCAGGAAGACGAGTTCAGATCCAGTCTCATACTTTCCAGCTGTGTGATTGATCCTGGGCAATTTACTTAACTCTCTTTGCTTCAGTTTTCTTATCTATAAAATGATCTGGAGAAGAAAATGGTAAACCACTTCATTATCTTTGCTGAGAAAACCTCAAATAGGGGCACAAAGAGTAGACATGATATAAATGACTGAACAACAACAATTGTATTCAATTCATACCTCTGATAATATACTATTTGAACGAACTTAGACAAGTAGCCTAACCTCTCAGCGTTCTAGGTAACTGCAAGACTTTAAGTCACAGGGCAAGTGACAAACTGAAATCATATAGGGACTTTATCCCATGAATGAAATCATTAGTCCAGAATAACAATAATAATAACAACAATACTTAATAGCATTTTTTGATAAACAAATGAGACAGTGACTTTTCAACAATGGAAATTATTACAGTATTTCAGTAAGAAATATACAGGAATATATGCATAATTAGAGTAGTTAAGATATTGGTCATATATAACCTTATCTTTATGGGAAACACAATTAATTTTAAATCAGTAAAGATAATTTGCCAGCAGAAACAGAGTATTTCCTTTGGTTTTTCAAAAGGTGGGGGGGGGGAATTCCCACTGAACGTGGAATAGCAAGTATCCAGTCAGCCAATACATTTAATTCTGCCCTAGGAGGAAGTATTTCAGATGCTCTGTTTTGCAGAACACACGTTTGAGAACATCTCCAAGAAAAGTTAAGAACATGGAAACTTAATAGACCATAGAGGAATTCAAGATGCCTGGAGAAATATCACAGTTTGATTACCCAGAACAGCCTGCTTTTCTTAGGAAAAGTCAAAATCCTTCCCTGTAAGCATATACTGTTGTGAGGTTTTAGCTAGGGCTAAATCATAATCAAAAGTAATGAAGAAACTGACATACTGGCTCTTTTGCACAAATACTGCTTTTTAATATTGGATAACAACATATAAAAGGTGGGCTTCAGAACAAATTAGAGCTTTGCCATAAATAGCAGTATACAAATACATTATTAAATTGCATTTCACTGATTAAATTTCATCAGGGGGGAAAAGTCATGTTACTCAGTGGAACTGACTAATGTATTTAATTTCAGTTTCTAGTCCACCAAAGCTCAAGTTATCACAATGTACTAATAATTAAATGGGGAAGCATTTTTTTTAATGATCAAACAGTAGCAGATGATGCCATTGTACCATCAGTGCATTGCCTGAAACCATATTGCAGAATTTTAATCGCTTGGCTATTTAGGAAGCAGTCATGTTGAGATTTTAATAAATGTTTCTGACCCTTAGCAATAAGCATGAAAACTGCTCATGTATTGTGCAGAAGGGGGAGGGGCTTTGGAGCAATTCTCATTTGAAGGATCTTGTGAACCCTCATCAGGAGTCTGGCATGACATGTGTTTACTCCTTGCCTCTAATCCAGACATATGAACATAATGCTATGAGCAACTACCCTTCAAAATAAAGGAACCACAGAGGCAGTTTTAACTTAAAAAAAAAAGATTAACTGATACCTTTGATTTTTATACTGAAAACATTTCTAACTACCTATCTCCCCCTCTTCCTTGTTGCAAATAATTACTGCCATTAATATATTCATTATTACATTCATTATTTCATTTTGAATTCCAAATAAACCTGTAATATAAGGACTACCATTATTATAAATTTATATGTAATCCTTGTCCCAAAGCCCATTGGTATAGTTCTCTTTCTGTGATGGAGAAATGAAAGTCTTTCTTGCAGAATTAGTCAGTGCAGAGAGCTGAAAGGGGAAGAGGCTGGAGGTAGCTATTCTTTATTTAAACACACAAATGAGAACACTGAAGTTTAGAAATGTTAAGTGACTTCCAAAGGTCAAATACCTAACAAGGATTTGAAGTAGCATGACCTCTTCACCCCTAGGTTTATCCACTGCACTGTCCTACCTTCCTAACAAAAAATCCACACAAAACCAAGCAGCAAAGAGAACTTGTCTGACAGCATATGTACCTGCATATGCTGATCTGAATCTGATCTACAGAGATGAGAAAGGCATATCTCATCCTTTGAGGGAAAAAAAATTTAAAGCTAATTTTTTATCTCTATTTATTTTCCATCCAGTGTCAGCTTCATTTATATTATTTTGGTCACTGGGTGGTATGTTAGTAATTTCTTTCCTTCATTGATATTTGCAAGCTCATCTGCATTACTCATTTTCTTTAGTTTCTTTGACAAAATAATAATATATTAAATTCATACAATTCAATTTTTTCCAACCATTTCTCAATTGATAGATATCTTCTTTCTTTCCAGGTTTTGATTTTTCTAATGCAAAAAAGCACTATTATGAATATTTTACCATATATTAGACCTTTAGTTTTGTCTTTGATTTTCTTCGTGTACATGCTTAGTCATAGAATGACATTCAAATGACATTCAGGGTATATAGTGATTTTTCACAATTGAAAAAAAAAATTTCAGAATAGTGGATCAGTTTACAATTCTACTAAGAATTCATTTGTACATAGAACTAATATCCTTTCCAACACTGTTTACTTCTTTTGGAATCTTTGCCATTTTAATAGGAAAAAAGTGAAACTTCATATTTGTTTTAATATACATCTTATTACAAATGATTTGAAGCATCTTTCATAAAAATGTTGATGGATTCAATTATTTTTCTAAATTTTTAACCAATTTGTTTGTATTCATTGATCATTTATCATCTGAGGAATGGTTCTTAGACTTACATATCATTCTTCAGGAGTCAAGATTGATCGCATCGTTTATACGCGACATTCCTGCTGTTAGCCTCTGATACGATAACAAAAAATTAAAGAAATGAGTCATTTGCAAGTGGTAATTATTTATTTATACATGGATACTTTATGAAAACCAATATATCTGAAATAAATATTAATAAGTCAGTTGGCATTATATGGATAGTGAGATTTTTGACATTTGTTTTGACTATTTTGATATCCTGTGGTCTTCTACAAAATTATCTAATAAAATCATAATTACATGGTATTAGTACAAGGAAGAATTAATAATAATTACACTAGAGTTTTTAAAGCATTTTTAGACATTTCCTCTGATCTTCATAACAACTGTCTGAAGTAAATATTGCACATATCATGATACTTGCAGTGTAAATAAGTTTAGTATCTAATGAATTCTGTAAGCTCCTTGAGGGCTGGAGTTAGTGCGTTGTTTGTTTTTCTAGCCTTTGAATGTAGTATAGTGTCTGCTACATTCCCCCTCCTTAGATTTATGATATAATTGAAAAAAAAAAAAAGACTTTCCATGAGAAAACTCCCTCTACCAATGCAAATCTGTACCTCCTATACAACTTAGTTTCTTAAGAAGTTGCTTAGGGCAACGAGAAAGACCAAATTAATTAATTAATTTTAAAATTATTTATTAAGAGCTTACTGTATGCCAGCCATTTTTTTTTCCTGAGTGCTAAGAATAAAAAAATCACAAAATGAGGTAGTCTCTGCCCTCAAGGAGCTGACATTCTAAGGGATAAGGCAATAAATAGACAGGAGTTTTTAAAAGGTAAAAGGTTTCATCTATAGAGTAATAAGAATGATGAATTAATTCATTAGTCACCTACTTACCAGAAACAAAAGTGGTATTGATTTGATTATTGAGCTCAGAATAAAAAGTAGAAAATAAAAAGTTAGGAAAGTGGCATATATGCATGGTAGAACAGATGGTAACAGAACCAATTTGGCTAGATTAGATAATTGGATGGAAGGTAAAGTAGATAAGGCGGGGTTAGGTAAACAAGTGAATTTAAATTCATTGACTGTCCAGTAAAATTTGTTCAGCCCCAAGCTAGGTGTTTCAAAATTATATAAGTTAAGTCCTATTCAGAGAGATTGAGTGATTTACCCAGGATCTCATTTCTACACAGAAATTTTAGAAACAAGACTCAAACGACGCTCCTAAATCTGAGCTTTCTGTCCTTTCTTCCATGATTTTTCTGAATAAATGTTTCTTGAAATGAATTGAATTGGATGTCACATAAGTCAGAGTTTATTAAACTTTTTCCACTCAGGACCCCTTTTTGCCTGAGAAATTTTTATGTAACTCCAGGTATATAAAAGAGGTGTATAAATCAAAGATGTACTGATAATAAATCATAATTTTGCAACCCCCACATTCAGTTACAAAGGCTCCACATGGGGTTACAAACTATAGTTTAAGATGCTAGGACATAGGTGACATGCATTCAAACCTAAGCTTTTGACTCACTAGGTCTAATGTATTATGTTCCCCTCGGTACATTTCTAAGAATAAGTCCCTTATGACCTCACAGACTACTTTTCATTGTATCCCACAGTATATGGCACAGAATAATCACAAGAAATTCTGAGTGATTGATTGCTTGGTTAGTTGGATATATGGAAATGGGAAGGTACTTAGAGCTGGGGTCACATTTATGAGGCTGTATTACTACTGATTATACAAATTAGTAGTAATAGTCCCATAAATTATTATTTACCTGACTATGAGTAAACAAGAAAATATAAACGTTATCCAAAGCTCCTGAAACTTTAATATAACAATGGATCCAAAGTTTTGGCATTTTCTGAAATGCATTTTAAGTGAAAGGACAAAAAACTAGATAGAAATAATGATGCCAACTTATTTTTCTTCATCTCCATTTAACTGAACATTTTTGGTATAATATTACACCTGCTGTGTGAATATATTATTCGTGTAGTATACAATATTAATCTTCTACTACCAGTATGTGCAGAAGAAAGCTAAGTTGTTGTTTCAGAGAAAAAGACAAAGAAAAGTTTAGCTTCTGTAAAAGTAGAGGTATTTATAAATGATAGGTGAGAAAATCATGAATTGTAGCTCCTTGATTTACCTCTTCACCCTTGGCTCCATTACAATGTGCTAATCTGATTCTCCTCAACTATCAAATACAGTTTATGTCTTTTTTCTTCATTGGTTCCTTTTATCCTTCTATCCTCTAAGACCTCTCTAATGTTCTTCCCTTTCACTTTTTCTCCCCAGTTTTCTTCCTTTCTACATAAAGAAATCTGTGAACCTTACCTTTTGAACAATTAGCTCTCTAGCCTTTAATGTTTAACTCAAATGATACTGGCTTCAAGAAGCTTTACAACTTAAAGAGTTCTGTCCCTTCTATGAAATCCTGAGTCTCTTTTTCATGGAACATGTCACCTACTAATCTTCTCCTCACTTTTCACCTGGCTGCACTACCCTAGAATAGACTTCACCAAGTCAAACACCTTCCATGCTAGGACTCTTCCTTCTATCCCATCCCAGCCTTTCAACTTTCTTACTGGTCTTGTCTTCCAAGGGATAGTAACCTACTGGAAGACAAGGTACTCTTTATATCTATATCTACATATAGACATAGATATAAAATATACTATATATATATGTGTGTGTGTGTGTGTGTGTGTGTGTGTGTGTGTGTGTGTGTGTGTATGTATTTGCATCCCCTTGAGCTTGAGACAAAGTCTTGGCTCATAAACATTTAAAGTTTGAGTATTGACTATCCTTTTCTGAACTGAGGCTATTATTTTCATCTTCTAATTACTACCCAATTGTTATTCCAGCATATCCATGCTGAGGAAAGGGAGTTGGAGTGATAACACTCACACAGGATTCTCTTTTAGTCAAAGCTTATTTTGCAAAAGTTGGAAAGCCAAGAAACATAGGTAATTAGTTGGCAATTAGGGTCAGTGATAAGAATGCTTATTTACCTTAAATCTGGTGCTAAGCCATAGTTAGGAATACTAAAAGTCCTATAAAAATGCAGAGGTTGTTAGAAACAGTATCTTTTTTTTTAATTTTTATTTTATTTGCATAACATATGTGTGGGTAATTCTTCAACAATAACCCTTACATAGCTTTCCGTTACAAATTTTTCCCCCCAACTCCCCACCCCTCCCCTAGATGGCAGGATATCCACTACATGTTAATTATGTTAAAATATTGGCAAATCGAATATATGTATACATATTTCCAAACTTATCATTGTTGTGCAAGAAAAATCTTATCTACAAAAACGATATATCAGATAAAGGAAACACAATGTAAGCAAACATCAATCAAGGAGTATGAGAATGTTATGTTGTGGTCCACATTTCGCATCCCTCTCTCTGGGTGTATATGGCTTTCTTCAGTGAACAATTGGAGGTGGTTTGAAACATTTCATTGTTGAAGAGAGCCATGTCCATCAGAATTAATCATCATATAGTACTGCTGTTGCCGTGTATAATGATCTCCTGGTTCTGCTCATTTCACTCAGCATCAGTTCATGGAAGTCTCTCCAGGCCTCTCTGAAATCATCTTGCTGGTCATTTCTTACAGAACAATAATATTCCATAACATTCATACACCATAATTTATTCAGCCATTCTCCAATTGAAGGGCATCTATTCAATTTCCAGTTTCTAGCCACTACAAAAAGGGCTGCCACAAACATTCTTGCACATGTGGGGCCTTTTCCTTCCTTTATGATTTCTTTGGGATATAAGCCCAATAGAAATGCTGCTGGGTCAAAGGGTATGCACAGTTTGATAACTTTTTGAGCATAGCTCCAAATTGTTCTCCAGAATGGCTGTATCCGTTCACAGCTCCACCAACAATGGATCAGTGTCCCAGCCCTCTCACAACCCCTCCAACATTCATCATTAACTTTTCCTGTCATTTTAGCCAATCTGACAGGTGTGAAGTGGTATCTCAGGGTTGTCTTGATTTGCATTTCTCTGATCAATAGTGATTTGGAGCACCTTTTCATATGACTATAAATAGTTTTAATTTCATCCTCTGAAAATTGTCTGTTCATATCCTTTGACCATTTATTGATTGGAGAATAGCTTGAATTTTTATAAATATGAGACAATTCTCTATATATTTTAGAGATGAGACCTTTATCAGAACCCTTAAATGTAAAGATGATTTCCCAATTTATTGCTTCCCTCCTAATCTTGTCTGCATTGATTTTGTTTGTACAAAAACTTTTTAAATTAATAAAGTCAAAGTTATCTATCTGGTTTTCAATTAAAAGTTCCAGTTCTTCTTTGGACATAAATTTATTCCATCTCCACAGGTCTGAGAGGTAAACTATATTATGTTCCTCTAACTTGTTTACAAAATCACTCTTTATATCCAGATCATGAACCCATTTAGATCTTATCTTGGTATGTGGTGTTAGATGTGGGTCAAGCCCTAATTTCTTCCACACTAGTTTCCAGTTTTCCCAGCAGTTTTTGTCAAATAGTGAATACTTATCCCAAAAGCTGGGGTCTTTGGGTTTATCAAAAACCAAATTGCTATAGTTATTGCCTAGTTTGTCTTGTGATTCTATCCTATTCCACTGATCGACTACTCTATTTCTTAGCCAGTACCAAATGGTTTTGATGACCGCTGCTTTATAATATAGTTTTAGATCTGGTACAGCAAGTCCACCATCTTCAGCCTTTTTTTTCATTAATCCCCTTGAAATTCTAGACCTTTTGTTTTTCCAAATGAACTTTGCTACTATTTTTTCTAGATCTGTAAGATAATTTCTTGGGAGTTTGATTGGTATGGCACTAAATAAGTAAATTAGTTTGGGTAGTATTGTCATTTTTATTATATTCGCTCGTCCTACCCATGAGCATTTTAAGTTTTTCCAATTGACTAGGTCTGATTTGATTTGTGTGGAAAGTGAAACAGTATCTTTTTTAAATAGTAGGCTAGCCACAAGACCTACTGAAAACAGAAATAGTCAAAACATAAATGTGGTTGCCTGAGTTTAAGGAACAGTTACTTGGGAAGTATTCTTTCTATGGCCTTACCAAGTCTAAACATCTTTAGTTTATTATTAGTGATTTTATAAAATGCTTATGATAGTAATTTTCATAGGCTAGTCTAGGGCCTAGAGTTAGGGCTCTATATGTTTTCTATAACATGATTCCCTTCAGCCCTTTCTTACCCCCCCCTTTTTTAAAGGCCAGTTCCTCTATGACCCATTTCTCAATTCAGCAGCACTTAAGCTTCTTCTGAGAGTTTTCTATATCACATTTCAATGGTGCAATAGCATACAAGAAAAAAGTCATAAGAGCTTTCATTTATTTAATTCCTTAAGGTATACAAAATATTTCCCCTTAGCACTTTCTGGGAAAGGAAAGCAAAGATAAAGAAAAGCCCTCAGGCAAATAATTTCAGTGACTTGTCCAGCATCATATGGCTAGTATCTGGGATTGGATTTGAACTCAAATTTTTTTCTGTCTCTGGATTAGGGTAGCACCCTATCAACTATATCTCCTAATTCCCTCTAGGAAAGAATTGTCATTTCTATTTTACAAATGAGAAAACTGAAATAGATTTTAAAAACTTGCCACGGTTTATACGATTGGAAAGTTAAGACCAATTCTTCTGACTCCATACTCAGCACTCTTTCCAGTATATTACAATACCTTTTCACAAAGACCTGAGAATTGCTGACCTTGGAATGGAAGATTGTCATGCTCTAGTTTAAACCAGAGGTAATTGCCATTAGATCAATGTAAATAATAACATCAAATATGGGACCAATTTTTAATAAATCTCTTCAAAAATGCATTGTAATTTGCCTCCACAATCACTATCAGTGGTGGCAAACATAAATACACTTACAAATTTTATTTTTAAAGCTCCTTTCCCCCCCACTCCATTCATGGGAGGGGAAAAATATATATACAACTTCCCTTTAATAGATTCATTTCTTATTAGATCTAGAATGAAATTTGTGTATTTTGTCTGGAAAGAACATGCAATTTTCTGTGATTAATTAGATCCATTTGTGCAAATTTATCCTTTGTTGTATCTCATCCAAAGAATATAAAGCTTTAAAAGATAAGCTGAGAGAGATACTTTGAGGTTAAAATTTTTAAGTGTAAGTCATCTCAAGGTGTCTTTACCAATATCATTAACAAATCATTTTAGAATCTTTACAAGTTACAATACCCAGACCTACTTTGCCAAACCATAATATTAATCTAATTTTTCTTCTGAACTCTTCATCCCCTACCTTTTGCTACTTAAAACAAAAAAAAAAAACATTTTCTTTTGAAAAAATGTTCCTACTGCATTGACAAATAGACATTACAGTCTTGTTATTCTTACTGTTGACATCATTTTATATAAAAGGAATTTTTCAGGAGCAAAATACTGAATTGGATGGCCACAAACATAGATTAATTTAAACTCTTTGCATAAGTCACTTGCCTTCTTCATTTTCTGGATTTTGATGCCTTTATAGAAGACTGACAAGGTACAGGGATACAGAAGCACTGAACCTTCCCAAATATTGGGGTTTCAGGTTCTCTTCCTACAATCTGCCAAATGTTGGGTAGAAGGGATTTGGAACCCAAAAATATACATTGGGGTCTTGGGCTGGTTTCATAAGGTATCTCAAAAGAATTTGCAGGCTGAGACCTTCTCAAAATCATGAAAAAAAAGGACTTATTAGGCTGAAGAACCTAATTCCAAAAGGGAGTTTTAGCCATTAAAGATAAGAGCTAAATTCCCTAGCAGAATATACAATCAGAGGGAAGGTGCCATAAAGTGAGCAGTTCCTAAAGAATCCACAATGTCATAAAGCAGACATTCTTTTTTTTTTTTAATTAAAGCTTTTTATTTTTCAAAACATATATGTGGATAATTCTTCAACATTAGCCCTTGCAAAACTCTGTTTGTGTTCCACTCTTCCCCCTTCTCCCGTGCCCTCCCCTAAATGGTAAGTAGTCCAATATATGCTAAATCCAATATATGCATACATATTTATACAATTATCATGCTGCATAAGAAGAAAAGAAAAACAAAATAAAATACAAGCAAACAACTACAAAAAAGAGTGAAAATGCTATGTTATGAACCACACACAGTTTCCACAGTCCTCTCTCTGGGTATAGATGGTTCTCTTCATCATTGAACAATTGGAACTGGTTTGAATCATCTCATTATTGAAGAGAGCCATATCCATCAGAATTGATGATCATATAATCTTGTTTTTGCCGTGTATAATGATCTCCTGGTTCTGCTCATTTCACTTAGCACCAGTTCATGTAAGTCTCTCCAGGCCTCTGAAATTATCCTGTTTCTTACAGAACAATAATATTCCATAACATTCATATATCCTGATTTATTTAGCCATTCTCCAATTGATGGGCATCCACTCAGCTTCCAGCTTCTTGCCACAACTAAAAGGGCTGCCACATATGGAACTCTTTCCCTCCTTTAAGCAGGGCCCAAGTAGAAACACTGCTGGGTCAAAGGGTATGCACAGTTTGATAACTTTTTGAGCATAGTTCCAAATTACTCTTCAGAATGGTTGGATCCATTCACAGTTTCACCAACAATGTGTTAGTATCCCAATTTTCCCACATCCCCTACAACATTCATCATCATCTTTTCCTGTCATCTTAGACAATCTGAGAGGTATAGTGTATCTCAGAGTTATTTTGATTTGCATTTCTCTGATCAATAGTGATTTAGAGCACTTTTTCATATGACTAGAAATAGTTTCAATTTCTTCATCAGAAAATTGTCTGTTCATGTCCTTTGACCATTTATCAATTAAAGAATGGACTTGAATTTTTATAAATTTCAGTCAATTCTCTCTCTATATATGAGGCTTTTATCAGGACCTTTGAATGCAAAAATGTTTTCCCAATGTATTGCTTCCCTTCTAATCTTGTCTGCATTAATTTTGTTTGTACAAAAACTTTTTAACTTAATATAATGATCTCCAGTTCTTCTTTGGTCACAAATTGCTTCCTCCTCTATAGATCTGAGAGGTAAACTATCCTATGTTCTTTTAATTTGTTTATAATATCATTCTTTATGTCTAGATCAAGAGCCCATTTTTACCTTATCTTGATATATGGTGTTAGGTGTGGGTTAATTCCTTGTGTAGCAGGCCAAATTCTTAAAGAAGTTAGTGGAGGCAGCTAGGTGGTGCAGTGGATAGAGCACCAGCCCTGAAGTCAGGAAGACCTGAGTTCAAATCTGGCCTTTGACACTTAACACTTCCTAGTTGTGTGACAGTGGGCAAGTCACTTGACCCCAATTGCCTCAGCAAAAAGGGCAGAAAAAAAAGAAGAAGAAGAAGTTAAGTGGAGATGGCTGACCCTAAAAGGAGTTAGGGTCTTATTTGGAATTGTGGGGTGGGGAGGGGATTGAGGTACTGGTAGGGATTTAGTAATTGTAGAGCATTGTCAATGCAAGGAATTCAACCTTCTACTATAATAAAGACCTATTTAGGATAACAAAAAGCCTAATCAAAATCAAAAGGTCCACTTACAGAAATAATCATACCAGTGCTCCTCCTTGCTTGCCTGCAGAAGTCACTAGGATTTCAAATTGTTTACAGCAATTCAGGCTTTCTCTGTCAAAATCCCTTCCTAAGGCCCATCTAGATATTAGGTTGCTAGCCCCAACATTTCTTCCAATCCCTTCATCAGACAAATGAAGAAAAGGAGTGCACTCTGAGTCATATGGGAAGTGGCAGAGTCCCAATTTGAATGTATACTCTCCAGTTTCATATCTGGTGCTCTCTTTCTACAAGATGGTATAACTAGATTCAATAGCTTCTAAAATCCCTTTCAGTCTCCAAATAAAATACAATCAACATTTTCCTGGAGGAAAATTTTTTCCTTAATATATGATTTTTTTTTACCATAATATAAGAAGAAACAATTAACAAACAAAATTCTTGTTCCTATTGGTTTTAAAATAGTCCCATAAAAATTGCTTTTGTTCATTTTTAATTTTTTTTTTCTGCAAAATGAAGATGTTGATCTAGACAGACCCTTTCTAGCTTTAGCTGGATTAGAACTTGTGAGTGTATATTTCTGATGCTTTATACAAGATTAGGATAAGGATAGTTAATGGAGAGGCAGATTTGTTTAATAGAAAACATATTAGGTTTGGTATCAGAGAATCTGAGATTAAATACTGGTCTTGTTTCTTACCAGTTTTCTTGGGCAAGTCATATATAAGCTTCAATATTATTGATGAGGTCTTCAATGTTAAGTGTGATTAGCAAAGGAATTGATAAAAATTGATCCCTGAGGCAAGCAGACAGAAAACTCTGACAGAGATCAGTTTAGCTCCATGGTCCCACCTTTGGTGGAAATGGTTCAGTATGAAATCCTGAGATTCACCCTCTGTAGAAATCCCAGTTATGTCTCTAAGGTCAAATTTTCCCTATAAAACCTACTTGTGGGCCATCCCATAGCTGCTATCTTCCTTTTGGTCAGCATCTGCCTTGTAGTGTCTTTTCCCTTCCCTCATACCATGTGATATCTCCGCTAACTCTATTATGCTTCCTAGCCTCCATTCTTCTCCTTACAGCTAAGTAACTCTTTCAGGGTGCTAAGTCCCTTTCAGGATTTAGTCTGCTAGTTAAGGGCATACCTCAACCTCATAGGGTGCTCTCTTTCTACTGGATAATTGTGAGTTTTACTGAGGAACTTGTCTTTCCTATGCTCCCCCACTCTATTTCATATCTACTATTCCCAGTATTTATTGTATTCCTTTATTTTGTCTGTAACCTATTCTCCTAAATAAGTCTACCTTTTGCCAAAGAGAATGATTATTGTGAATTCTTCCCATGATCAAAGCCCAACTTTTGGTGCCTGCCATCATTTAGTGATGAATCTCTCATTACAGACCACATCATTATAATAGTGTTTGGATGATATGATCTTAAAGGTCTCTTCCATTTCTAAAGTAATATAATTTCTTTGACCTTAATGTACACCCCCCAAAAATGATGCAAATGTGTAATGGTAGAATTAAATTATTGAAAAATTAATTATTTTATTTTATGCATTGAAAGACTTTATTTTCTGATCTTTTGCAATATTCTTCAGGGGCATTTTATTTGTTACTAAGGGTTAAAAAACACTAAAGCCTTGTCCAGGCCAAAAAATTATTCCCTTCAACCTATATATTGACTCAAAAAGTTAATGGCTTAATGATTCTACTCGAGAAGAAGAAAGCCTCTGACAGAAAAGTATTTTAAATACCCCAAATCCTTTAGAATTTTCAGATGTTATTTAAATATGTTATAAATCTATAAATTATAAAGTAAAAAATCATCATTGTAATAATAACAATAAATGTAATAATCAGATAAGTATCTGAAGAAACACTATCATGAGGATTTGGAAATTATTCAATACATTAATAGTGCCTTACCTAAAGGGTGTTTTTTATAAATCTTTGTACAATTAAATTTCATCTTTCCAGGCTCAATAACAAAAATATTCAAAGCATCTCTGAGACATGTTTGGTACTCAGTGGTTGCTTAATAAATGTTTGTTGATTGTTGATTGGGTGTTTCAGTCATAGAATCTCAGTTCTTTTGCATGCAGTTTTTAAGTACTCAGATAAGTTACCCAGATAATGTCTCACCTTTCTAATGGATTGTTGATCCATTTGCATCCTGAAGTGACTTGAGAAATTAGAATTGGACAGGAAGTAGAGAAAAAAATATCTTGCCCTCCTATCATTTCAACATTATAGAAACTCCTTGAATATTTTAGAAGGTACATGACAGCCAGCATGGCATAGTGAAGATAGCATTACATTTGGCATCACAAATACTATATTTGAATCCTTGTATTTTTCTGTTATCTTTGAGACTGTGTAATTCACTTTGTCTTTAATTTCTATTTGCTTATTTATAATTGTGCCTCTTACCCAGGTTCTATCTTTGCCATATGAAATTGGACTGCCCTCAAGTATTTGAAGAAAAAGGAAGCACATTATCTTGAGAAATGAGAAAGATTTTAAAAAGATCTGTAATAAGGAACCACTCTCTAATAAGGGGCCACTTCAGCTTTAGGGGAAGGCAATGAAGTGAATCCTTTGGAAGGAGAGGGGTGGGCAAAGATGTCCTTTGAGTTTCCCTCCAGCTTGGACAGCTTTACTCTCCTATATACTATTTTTCCATATCACCTATTTTTAGCTCATAAGACTTGAGCACAGAGTCTTGAATACAGTAGGAATTTAATAGATTTCTTAAAATTTGATTTCATTTGAAATGGTTACAGTAGGAAAAATCAACATCAAAAAGTTCCTAATTTTCCAACTCATATACTTTTTCTGAACATCTTTTACAGTTTTCCAAGTATACAAGGAAATATTTTTTCCTAAAACAAAACAAGAAAACATGTCATGGCAGTTGAAAACTTGCTGGAGAAGTTACAGGCCCTTCCTCCTATTCCTATAAAGTATAACTACCAGCTGCCACAAATGATATAGAGGTCATCATTGAAAGCATTAACATATGACAGGATATATTTATATGACAGGATATATTTTAGCATAGCATTAATATAGATGGTTTGTGCAATTAACATTTTTAAGAGAAAGCAAAAACTCAATAGAGTTCTGCCACCTGCTAGCATTAGCAGGGATCTACTCAAAGCTTTTGGTCTTTAAATTATTTTTAATAAAATAAAATAATGGCTGAATTTATTAACACATGGTGCCAACATTTAGAGCATCTGTCTCCTAGAAGGAATGCCAGTTTCATTGTTGCTCTTTTCTAAAAGGACCAGCTAAACACATGGAGTACCTATTTCCATCCCAAGCAATGTAAGTTGCATCTTTAAAGGAACACTGAAGTAAGTATATACTTGTACATATGCATTAAAATAACATCATAAGGAATCTTTTGATTCCTTATGTTTTTTTAACATGTTGCTATCCAAGTAATACTTCATAAACTTGTGATATAAAGTAAAATTACCATTGTTATTTGCCTTTCATTCTCGAAGAGGACCATGACATCAGGGAGATGATGCCATGACAAGCAAGGCATTTGGATTTAAGCAATGGTTGTGCAAAGTCAGCAGCCCCACTTTTTCTTCTAGTCATATGGGTCCAGTGGCAAGATATAGATCAGGATTACTAGAGATGGCACTGGCTGCAGTGGGAGATCTTGACCTTTTAAACTACAGGTTTCAGTTTAACTGAGATAATGACCATTCAGTGATTAAGGCAAGATAAGAATTGATACCAAAAATAGCTTCTTTTACCTGGTAAACATAATAGAAATAGAGAGAGGGAGAGGACAGAGAGAGGAAGGAAGGAAGGAAGGAAGGAAGGAAGGAAGGAAGGAAGGAAGGACGGAAGTAAGGAAGGAAGGAAGGAAGGAAGGAAGGAAGGAAGGAAGGAAGGAAGAAAAAGTATGTTGCCCAACTTAAATTCAACTTGTGACACTAACTCAACTTTTCATTTAGGGAAAAGACACAATCTCTCTGGGCCTTCATTTCTCTGTCTATAAAATGAGGGAGTCAAACAAGATCTTTCTTTAGATCTCTTCAAGTTCTAGATTTAATATCCTATGATCATATGGACTGTTTCTGCAAAATACAAAATGATAGAAACCAAAAGAAAAGATAAGAAATGATGTAAACCCATATTTTTCCCCTAATGTCTATAATGAATAGAGAATATAAATTCTAAAAGCAGGCATTTTGACAAAAGTTATTCACCTCAATTTAAGTGAAGTAATATCAAACTTATGTGACATAGATCTGGTTTTTGTTTTTGTTTTTGTTTTTGTTTGTTTTTAATTTTAATTTTTAGAAAAGCTTCAAAGGCATTTCTGGCTTATGTAAAGCAACAAAATGGAAAACTAGGCATTTTCTCTAATCTCTGTGACATTTCAGATTTTTCCCAAACTGAAATTATGCAAAGAAAAATTTGTTTCCATGATCTATGACACCTAGAGTCCCCTCAAAATGGTTAAAAACCCCAAAATTCAGAAACAAACACTGAGCTTATTCAACATCTATTCCATATTTTCTGTAATAGAAGACCTAAGGGCATGACACAAACATATTTTAAAATCCACCCTTGCATCTTTGTCCCTCTCCCTCCTTCTAGTGCCATGGAGACCCTAGCTCTAAGCACAGAAATTTACTTTGTCCTAGATATGCAGTTTGGCTATGGTTCTTCAGGAGAAAAGGCAACAATTATATAAATTTTCAAATTGCCTAAGTTCAGGAAAGCAGGCTCAGAACTTCATGTGCTGTATTAGAGAATCAAGGAACAGAGGAACTAGGACAAGTCAAGGAAATTAAGCTCTCCATGTGGAGAGCTTAGCAGGGAAGGATAAAGAAAGAGGAGAAAGGACCGTGTACTCCTAAAAGTCTGAGGGAAAGAGCATAATATCCATCTGTGGATAGGTGTGACCACCCAAAAAAGTCAGTTGAGGCAACGACCTAGGCTGGTAAATTATAAATTGCCCAGTGTGGGAGGAGGGCAGGGAACTTTAGAATGCAGTCTCCAAGGAAATCACAATCAGAAGGTAAAAATCAGGAAGTGAATGATAAGAAAAATAAAGTGATTGTGGGGAGGGAGGATGTTAAACTGAAAATACCAAAGACATCAGGAAGGAAAAAAAAAGACCTTGAATATAAATAGATAAATCATCAGGAAAAACAGAAACAATAGAAGAAAATATGGCCTCCATATCTAGTAAATGAGTTCAGAAATTTATGAATAAATAACATAAAAGAAAGGCAAATGATATACTTGATGAGACAAAGAATACTATGGAATTTGAAACATGGAAACAACATGTTATTCCTGAATGGTTTAAAAGATAAATGCGAACTATGAGAGCATTTTTATCCACACGACAATAATAGTGAACAGAATAGAAGAAACTTGCATCTACAATGACAAGTAAAGTCTCAAAGAAAAGGGGAAAATGGATTAAAAGACAATCAAAAGACAGATGAGCAAAAAACCATAATATTAAAAGAATATATGCTCCTTCTGCTAGCAAAACTGGAAGACACTGTGCATAGAGATTACCTAAGAATCATAGGTCTCAAAGAAGAACATGACAGGACAAATATTTTAAAACCATAATTAAGAAAGTAACATAAGAGAATTCAGAGAAAAGGATCCACATGTGCAAAAATGTTAGCAGCCCTTTTGGTAGTGACAAGGAACTAGAAACTGATTAGATGCCCAATAGTTGGAGAATGGTTAAATAATTTATGGTAAAAATATGTTATGGAATATTATTGTTCTATAAGAAATGGCCAGCAGATTGATTTCAGAAAGGTTTGGAGTGATTTATATGAATTGATGCTAAGTGAAGTGAGTAGAACCAAGAGAACAATGTACACAGCAACAAGATTATATGATGATAAATTCTGATGAACATAGCTTTTTTCAAGGTAATTTAGGTCAATTACAATGGTCTTGTGATGCACCTAGAGAGAGGACTGTGGAGAATGAGTGTGGATCGTAACAGTATTTTAACTTTTTTTGTTGTTGTTTGCTTGCATTTTATTTCTTTCCCTTTTTTTTTCTTTTTGTTTTTTTTTTCCTTTTTTGTTTTTTTTTTTTCCTTTTTGATCTGATTTTTCTTATGCAGCATGATAACTTGGAAATACATGTAGAAGAATCGCACGTACTTAATATATATTGGATTATTCACTGACTAGGGGAGGGAGTGTAGAAAGGGAAAGAGAAAAAAATTTGGAAAACAAGGTTTTTTGCAAAGGTGAATGTTGAAAAATATCTATGTATATGTTTTGAAAATATTTTTTTTAAAAAAAAGAGAAAAAAAAAAGAATTGCCCAGATAATCTCTATATGGTAAATGAAATACTACTAGAAAGAATTCCTAAATAACTTCCATGATTCCAAGACACTTTATAGTTACGTTTAATAATTAAATCAAAGACAAATTCTGCAGGCTATTAGGAGAAAGATGTATAAATCCTAAGGAAAGGTCATTTGAATAATGTAAGACTACTCCACACCTACAAAAAGGAAAAAAAAAAGGAAGAAGAAATGAAATACTATGTTGTTTCAAAAAGTTCGAGAGCTCATGATGCAGTCCAGGGTGAAATATTTTGCAAATCTCAGTTTAATTATAAATTACAAAAATGGACAAGCAATAATAAAGAAGTTGATTTTTTTTTAAAGCTAGAATTGCAGAGGGTTACCTCTTATGCAATAGAAATGCAGGAGACAGCAACAAGGTAACAACAGAGACTAATAAGAGACATTTCTGAATGTAAATAAGGAAATAATGAAGGAAAAAAAATCTGGAAGAGGCAAAAGTGATAAAACAGACAAGGGCTATTATGGACAGAACCTGGCATTACCTTGCCTAAAGATAAATCAATCCTGCCCACTGTCACCATTACTATTTAATATTGTATTAGAAATGTTAGCTTTGGCAATAAGAGAAGAAAAAGAAATAAAAGGAATTAGAGTAGGTAATGAAGAAAGCAAATTATCACTCTTTGCAGATGACATGATGGTATACTTAGAGAACCCTAGAGACTCAACTAAAAAACTACTAGAAACAATTCAAAACTTTAGTAAAGTTGCAGGATTCAAAATAAATCCACATAAATTATCAGCATTCTTATATATTACCAACAAAGTTCAGCAGCAAGAGATAGAAAAAGAAATTCCATTAAGAATAACAGATGATAGCATAAAATATTTGGGAATCTATTTGCCGAGCGAATGTCAGAAACTGTACGAACTAATCTACAAAACACTTTCCACACAAACAAAATCAGACCTAGTCAATTGGAAAAACATTAAGTGCTCATGTGTAGGCTGAGCAAATATAATAAAAATGACAATACTACCCAAACTAATTTATTTATTTAGTGCCATACCAATGAAACTCCCAGGAAATTATTTTACAAACCTAGAAAAAATAGTAGCAAAGTTCATTTGGAAGAACAAAAAGTCAAGAATTTCAAGGGAATTAATGAAAAAAAAGACAGATGAAGGTGACCTTGTTGTACCAGATCTAAAACTATATTATAAAGCAGCAGTCATCAAAACCATTTGGTACTGGCTGAGAAATAGAGCAGTCGATCAGTGGCATAGGATAGGATATCAGGACAAGCTAGGTAATAATGTTAGCAATTTAGTGTTTGATAAATTCAAAGACCCCAGCTTTTGGGATGAGTACTCACTATTTGGCAAAAACTGCTGGGAAAATTGGAAACTAGTGTGGAAGAAATTAAGCCTGGACCCATACCTAACACCGCACACCAAGATAAGATCTAAATGGGTTAATGATCTAGATATAAAGAGTGATATTATAACCAAATTAGAGGAACATAGGATAGTTTACCTCTCAGACCTGTGGAGATGGAATAAATTTATGTCCAAAGAAGTTCTGGAACTCTTAATTGAACACCAGATAGATAGTTTTGATTATATTAAGTTAAAAAGTTTCTGTACAAACAAAACAAATGCAGACAAGATTAGGAGGGAAGCATCAAATTGGGAAATCATCTTTACATTTAAGGGTTCTGATAAAGGTCTCAACTCTAAGATATATAGAGAATTGTCTCATATTTATAAGAATTCAAGCCATTCTCCAATTGATAAATGGTCAAAGGATATGAACAGACAATTTTCAGATGAGGAAATTAAAACTATTTATAATCATATGAAAAGGTGCTCCAAATCACTGTTTATCAGAGAAATGCAAATTAAGACAACTCTGAGGTACCACTACACACCTGTCAGATTGGCTAAAATGACAGGAAAAGATAAAGATGAATTTTGGAGGGGATGTGGGAAGACTGGGAGACTGATGCATTGTTGGTGGAACTGTGAATGGATCCAGCCATTCTGGAGAGCAATTTGGAGCTATGCTCAAAAAGTTGTCAAACTGTGCATACCCCTTGACCCAGCAGTGTTTCTATTGGGCTTATATCCCAAAGAAATCATAGGAGAAGGAAAGGGCCCCACATGTGCAAGAATGTTTGTGGCAGCTCTTTTTGTAGTGGCTAGAAACTGGAAACTGAATGGATGCCCATCATTTGGAGAGTGGCTGAATAAATTATGGTATATGAATGTTATGGAATATTATTGTTCTGTAAGAAAGGACCAGCAGGACGATTTCAGAGAGGCCTGGAGAGACTTGCATGAACTAATGCTCAGTGAAGTAAGCAGAATCAAGAGATCATTATTCACGGCAACAACAATACTCTACGAGGATCAGTTCTAATGGACATGACTCTCTTCAACAATGAAATGCTTCAAACCAGTTCCAATTGTTCAGTGAAGAGAGCCATATACACCTAGAGAGAGGGATGTGAAATGTGGACCACAATATAACATTTTCATGTTCTCTATTGAGGTTTGCTTGCATTGTATTTCCTTTATCAGATTATTCTTTCTTGTAGATACGATTTCTCCTGCACAAAAAACGATGAAATAACTATACATATATTCGATTTCTTAAGTATTCTAACATAATTATCATGTAATGGATATCCTGCCATCTAGGGGAGGGGTGGGGAGTAGGGGAGAAAAATTTGTAACAGAAAGCTTTGTAAGGGTTAATGTTTAGGAATTACCCATACATATGTTTTGCAAATAAAAAGTATTAATAAAAAAACATAAATCAATCTTTTTTTTTCTTGGGAGAATTCATAAAGAGAAGAAAGCTATTAGAGAGATACAGAGGAATAAGTGATGTACTAGGATCAAATCAAGAGCAAGCAATGACAGGAAGGTGATCACAAAAAGATGAGTCTACAGGGAAGTAGGTGAGGGGGATAAGAAGGGGTGAAAGATTGAAAAGTCGGATTAGGGGAGGAAAGAGGCCATATTTTCGAAGTGGGAGAGGGTTCTACTAATGATACTATGGGTGAAGAGAGATCCTATGGTGAAGAAAGGTGAGGACCTTACATTAAATGAGACCTAGATTTGATGCATAAAAAGTCTATTTGTCCTGGAAAGGGGTAGAAGTTGTAACTGGCAATTAGCACTTGGAGAAATGGGAGTATAGACATAGAATATTTTCAGAGAAAATGGAAATTCAATAAAAGAGAGTTTGGATCAGTGTTGAGCTATATAATCATGGACACGATAAAAGCAAACCCTTCCATTGGGCAGTATCATGTCTGATTCAAGCAATAATTGACATTATTCTCAAAGTGAGGCATAGTGGAAAATAGGAATCCATGGGACAAACCCTACAAAACTTAGAGCTTCCCACATAGAAGGGAAAACCTAGAACCTAGAATCAATACCTTAAAAGCTGTCATTGCATGAAGAATATGTTGAAAAGAGAGATACCAGATAATTTTTGATGTTGTGAATAAGAAAAGTGCGACTAGAGTAGTCAGAAAGATTGATGATAAGAATGAAAGACATCCTTTGTGGAAATCAGAGGGGATCATAGGTGAGAGAAAGAAAGCCAACTTAAATGATTTAAGTAAGCACAATAGCTAAAGGAATATAATACTGTGGTTATAGAAGAAGTTTCAAGGGAAACTTGAAATTGAAAACTATCTTAATAGAGAACATTAATGGATCTAAAATAAATTATAAGGATATAATAAAAATAAAATAGGAAGTGATCAAACCAGAAAATCTTTGTATAAAATTTCTTTGATAAAGGTTTGATATCCAAAATATATAAATTCTGTGTGTGTGTGTGTATAATCTTATAAATATATTATAAAACAAATGGTCATTCCCCAATTGTTTTTTCCTTCAATCTCAATAAAGAACACAGCATTGGGAAGGTTATGCCATGACTTGCAAGTTAAATGATTTTAAGTGAGACAGGGCTATACAAAGGCACAAGGCTCACTCTCTCCTCCAAAGTCATTTGGGTGCAGTGATAAGATATATATCAGGACAACTGGAGATGTTCCTAGATATAGTGAGAGACCATGTTCTTCCCTGATAGTTATACTGTCAAAAGAAATGCAAACTATTGAAGAAACACATAAAAATACGTCAAATAATTAAGAACAAGAGAAATGGAAATCAAAAGAAAACAACAGTTTCACCTCACCCTGAAAATTGGCAGAAGTGCACCTCCCAAATGACAATAGTCAATTTTGGAACAGTTGTGGAAACAAAAACACACTAATATATTGTAAAACTGTGCAATGGTACAATCATTTTGGAAAGCGATTTTGAATTATGCAAAAAAGTAGATAAAATGTTTTTATTGTTTTTTTATTAAAGCTTTTTATTTGTATAACATATGTATGGGTAGTTCCCCAGCACTGATCTTTACAAAGCTTTCCATTACAAATTTTGCCCCCCATCCCCTCCCCTCCCCTAGATGGCAGGAAGTCCACTACATGTTAATAATGTTGAAATGCTTGAGAAGTTATGCAAGAAAAATCCTATCTAC
>JAJPUD010013510.1:0-44055 GCA_023553655.1 Myrmecobius fasciatus
TTTTCCTAGGAGATATTTCATATTTTCTTCTATTTTTTCATTTTTTTTGTTTTTGTTTAACTGATTCTTGAAGTCTTATTGAGTCATTTACTTGTATTTGTTCAATTTTAATTTTTAAAGTATTATTTCCTTCAGTTATCTTTTTTAGCTCCTTTTGTAGCTGGCCAATTGAATTTCTTGATTCAATGCATTCTTTTTCCATTTTGCCAGTTTTATTTTTCAGTGAATTGTTGTCTTTTTCCAATTCACCAGTCCTATTTTCCAGTTTTTGATTTTTCTGTTGCACTGATCTCAATTTATTTCCCCATTCTTCTTCTAGCTCTCTTTTGAGATTCTTAATGCAATCTTCCAGGTAAGCCTTCTGGAAGGGAGACCAGCTTAAGTCTGCCTTTGTGGCTTCATCTGGGATTGTTTTCATAACGTCAGGATCTGGGGACTGTTCTATTTTTTCTCCATAAAAGCTTTCTATGGTGAGAGCTCTCTTCTTCTTGCTCATGATTTAAAGTTGGGATATCAGTCACCAGCAGAGAAAACTGCAACAATTTGTATTTGCCCTGGGGCAGTTTGCCGAGTTGACTTCTGCTCTGAGGCTGGTTGGGCTAGATTTGCACTAGGACCACGTTTTCAGCTGCTCATGATCCACCCTTTACCAAAGGCAGATCTGCCAAAGCACCTGCCCGCAAGCAGAGCAAAGTGGCCCAGGTGTCTCCCAGGGGCTTCCTGGGTGCCCAAAATCCGCCCCTCTATCGCAGCCCTGACTTCCGCCCTGGCTGGAGTCTGATCACGACCAGCGGCCAATTTCCCCTGAGGCTAACCTTCTCCGGAGTTCTTTCAAGGTAGATTTTTGATAGAAGTGCGTTGTAGTCCAAATGTTTGGCGGAGCCCTCACTCCAAAACCAGTTCGAAGGCTCACTTTGTCTGGGTCTGAGGGAAGGTCTCAGGAGTTCACAGAGAATGGTGTCTGCAGGTCGCCATCTTGGCTCCGCCCTAACTTCACCTCTTAAGACATACTCAGGAACAACAGGAACAATCAGGTGGGTTCTCACCACTGGGGAGACTGAATCAGAAGAATCCCACCTTCAGCAGAGATGAAGATTGTTCTTCTAGTTCTTTCCCAGACAATAACTTCCACCTGCTTTGATTCCTTCTCAGTAGCCCATATGGCATATTCCTTTCAGATGGTAGATCACTGGCTTGATGATCTTTCAGACAGTCATACCTGAATTTAAAACTCCAAATAAATAGCAATTGCAGCCCCAAGAGATTTTATTTCCTACAGCAATTCTCATTAATCAAAGCCTCAGATGAATCTAACTCAAGTATTACAGTGAATCTTTACTAAAGATTCAGCCTAAAAGTTCACAGCTTATGCAGCTTATCTTTTATATCTAAGTAGATGGTTTTGAGTTCAACATTACAGATCACTTTGCTTTTAAAATACCCAATATATAGAACAATTCCAAATTGCATATTATCTGTAACAGAAATATTCAAAAAGGGGACAAAAGCAAAAACTATTATTCTCAGAGTCCCCCTAGACAATGAATACAATTTCAAGGTGACTCCATACAATCAATTAAAACTCATACAGAATATTCCATTTCCACATAAAAGAAACAATTAAAAATATCAATTAAACTTTTGGAAATAACCTTACCAAATTATAGATCACATTTGTTATCATATTCCTTAAACCGTAAGTAAACAAATAGCCAAGTTCATTTCCATTTCTAAAGAAGCAACTGAAAGTGTGGGGGGAGTTAAAACTTCACCCTTTGAGAAAGAATCTTCCTGTTTCTCCCTCCCCCATTCAGCTTTTATTTTCCGTAATTAACTGGTAGAATGCCAAATCCTTCTCTTCCTCTCTCAATTCCCAAATACCTTTCCAACCTTTTTTCTTCTCTATGTTCTCTTCACTTTCTTGCTACAAGCCCTTTTCCTTCTTTTCACTCTTCCCAAATATACACAAAATACTCTCTCTTCTTTCTTTTGTCCCTCAATTCCTTATCCCATCTATATAAAGCCATCTCTTATCTCGTGTCTTTTCCCTTTCCTTTTCCTTCAAAACTTTCAAGATTCACAATTTAGTGAACATCTAAATAATACCATAAACACACACATGTTCAAAATCAAAGGTGACAAAATATAAAGCATAACTCATAATGCTTACCAATTACCCAGCATATTTCAGAAGGTAACATAAATTATCAGGACTTTTTCAAGAAGCTATTATCAATCTGAAATCAAATCAAATACAGCTTTTAAAAAGTTTCTTACAGTATTGATGGTTCAATATTTAGACAAATTTCTAATATCTAATACCAAAATAACAATCTAACATGCACAAAGCAATAGTAATTATAAAAACCAAATACCCACAAATCCAAAAGGATATGGCTTTTTTTTTTCTTTTTTCACTTAAATAAATTTCCTAAATTCCAATTGGTTGTTGCAAGCAAACTAATTTACCATTTGATTGTATGTATATATACATACATACACATATAATTTTACACTGGATTTTCCAAAACTTTTTTCTCCCAAGTTTTTTTCTCCAACACTAATTAATATCCACTTTCTTTGTTCTCCCTCTGCCTCTCTCCAGGCAGAGCTGTTATCTCTGTAAAGAATAATTTATTGCCACTGTTTTATGGCTCTCTCTTCTCATTTT
Organism: Myrmecobius fasciatus; assembly: GCA_023553655.1. Taxonomy (NCBI): domain Eukaryota; kingdom Metazoa; phylum Chordata; class Mammalia; order Dasyuromorphia; family Myrmecobiidae; genus Myrmecobius; species Myrmecobius fasciatus. The sequence goes on from JAJPUD010013510.1 coordinate 2,672, forward strand.
TTTCTTCTGGCAGGTTTTTTTGGGGGGGGGGAGAAACTTCTCCGCTAGCATTTTAAAATGGCCAAACTTTTCTGTTCCTGCTAGTTTAAAATTAATACAAACACTGAACTCATAAAAAATTTTAAAACCTAAGCATTTTTAACATTGAAATGACCAATTGCCAAATTTTCCAATCATTGTTCTTAAAGCTTATCGAAGCTCCCTAATCACACACACAAAGATCCCTCAAACACTAATTACAAACACTTCCTGCTCCTCTCAGAAGAGGGGAGTAAACACAGAGGGACAAATCTCTGACTCACACAAAACTCTGATTCTGCCTCTTTGGCATTGTACTTTGGGATCTCATCCCAATCTTGTAAACAATTCCCTAGAGAACTTTCGGTTAAAATTCCCTGATCCTTGTCCTGGTCCTCATTTTTCTTTTGGACTACAAAACTCCCCCTAGGAATTCCCTTCCTATACTGGTGTAGGTTACCCTATCACCAAACAACCACCCCCAGAGCTCTCTAGAGATTAGGCCAAAGCAGTCTTTAGAGAGCTAATCGCTCCCTCCCCAACAGGCCTCTATTCCATCTCGAGTGCTTACCTGGAGCCACCCGTGCAGTTTTTCTGGGTCGTGGCCAGCACCCGGACCTTCCTCTCTCTCTCTTCACTTTCCCTTTATTCTATACTGAGTTCCCCTGCCTCGGTCCGTTAGATTCCCCAAGAGGAGCGAAATATCTCAGAACCAGCTGCCCTTGGACAAAATTGTCCGGTGGCCCGCCTGCTGCTGATCCGAGACCCCCATAACCTCCCCAAGGAATCCCTTGGATCCTGGAATGAGCCCCCAAGTCCATGTGGGATATTCAGGCCCTCATCTGAATTATCAATACTTCAGAGGCATCTCAAGGTATAGAACAAAGGCTTTATTCAGGAACTCATGAGTATCAGACGGTTCTACAATGGATCAAATAAGTAGTCCAGAGTTGGGAGAGCCCGCTATCTGATACATCCCTGTGAATTTTATACAACCAGAACAAAGAAAGTCCCAAGTCCACCCCCCTTTTCCCTTCCATAGTTTCTAATTGGTTATATATGCTTTAACTTTCCTTATTTAGAAACTGGAATGTTGACAGTTTATAAATCAGACTACTTTCTACTTTCCCCCCAGCCTGGAAACCTCAACTTAGGCCCTCAGGCTTTGTTTAATTTAGTCTATAGTCCTGAGAGATCTTCACTCCAATTGTCACACTCAGGGGCCAGCCCATAAAAAAGGAATGGAGGAGTGTGAACAACCAGGACGCCAGTGCAGCTGAATCTCAGAGTGCCTGCATGGGAACAAAGTATCTGGAGACTGAAAATACTGAAAGAGCTAAAGTTGTAAAGAATTTAAAGACAAGCTAGCATTGGCCAAGTAGGATTTTGCCTTAGGTGCTTAGACCATTCCAATGCTTAGTACCAGGCTGCCGTGATCCTGTTGCTATGACACTACTATTTTGGATCTCACTTTCCTTATACTATTCCCTAAACTGCCATACTCTTTGCCCTTATATTCTGTTTACCTGCAGTTGATCCATTTGAAGTAATTATTAATAATAGCTTTATTAAATAGCATCTTTGTAGTTTGACAAGTAAAGGCATAATCCAAAGTCTTAATTTTGATTATTTCAAGAAACACACCTTGTTTTAAAGAAAAATAATAAAGTTTGCTAGGTATATAATTCTAAGGTTCATTCTGAGTGTGTCTTGGCCACCTACACAGATCACAGACCTGTTGCCACAGTTTATCTCCCTTCTTCATTTAATTGGGTCTTTAAAAACAACTTCTGTAAGTGATATGCAGTTCAATGATTCTCATAATTCTTTCAGGCTCCAAGCTCACTTCTGACCATAAGGCTAGCAGATGGGCTGAATATATAGAATGCTACACTTCTTGGATTTAAATTCTCTCCTCTGTTAATTGTGGCCCTAAAGACTTCTTGTTACAAAAGCAAAATTTCACAACCCCAAATCTAGGCTAGTGACATCTAGATTGGTGGGTCCAGACTCCAGGCATAGTATTCTGCACATGAGGCCAACAGATGAGCCCAGTGCTACAGAAGGCCAATAGCTGAAGTTTATATCCATACATTGAGACTCTGAAATCTCTTCAAATAGAAACAAAACCCCCAAAACCTTATTCTCTCATTTTTATAACCCTAACTCACCTTTGGTGCCTTTCCAATACTAAGCCAAGACTGACACATGATGCCAGTAGAAGAACAATTTTATGGACCCGTTGCCAACATGATTAAAGACAAAAGTGTTCTTGCCTCAAATAGACTTCCTGAAGTCAACTCAATGACATAATCCCTACCTTTGCCTGAGGCTAGGTAGATTCAAGAATGGAGGAAAAGGAAGATATTTCAAGCTAGAATTCAATGAGCTTGACACTGAGACAGTAAAAATCTAATACATGTTATTAGAGGCATCATTTGTAAATATTTAGAAATGGAGGAAGTGATCAATGAGACTCACTATAATCTCATTAAGAGCAAATTAAACTAATCTAACCTCAGTTTTTTTTGTTAATGTTTACCGGATAGATAGTAGTCAAGGAGACCATAGTAGAGATAGACCTTATCATGACATTTCAGAAGTTTTGGCACTCTACTTAAAAGACAAGAAGAGTGACATAGGATTCTATACTTGTCTCTATTCTGCTTAAGATTTTTTTACCCTAATAATTTGGATTAAGGCATTGCTGCAAACAATAATTATCAAATTTGCAGATTATGGAGTGATAGGTAATATACCAGATGATGCAACTAGCATTTAAAAATATTTCAACTGTTTACAGTAGTTGAACAAAGCTAACAAAATGAGATGTAATGGTAATAAATGGAAAATCCTTTTTTACAAGTGCTCAAAAATCAATTTTTACGAGTAAAGGATAGAGAATATATAGATAGAATATAAACTCCTTTTGAGATGGGATTGCAGGGGTTTTTTGGTATCCTCAGCACAATGTCTGGCATACAATAGGTGCTTAATCAATGCTTCTTAATAAATAGAAAATAGTTTCTATGAAGAAAAAACAAACCTTATAGGTTCTACTGGACCAAAGGCCCAACATAAATCAGCAATGTAACTAAGAGCAAAATGAATTAGTGAAATCTTCATTTGCATCAAGAAAAACAATGCCTGGATTACTGCTTAGAATCAGAGATTTAGGGCTAGAAGGAAATTGAGGACAGTGATTGCCTAATCCCACAGATTGCCTAATTTTACAAGGTAGTTGACACATCTGAGTATTCTTTCCACTGTACCAAATCATACCATGTGAAGACTGGTTGAATAAATTGGGAATATTTAGATACAGCTAGTTTCAAGTATCTGAAGGATTGTCATGTGTAAGAGAAGTTAGGATTTTTCTGCTTTAATATATAGAGCAAAAGAATCCATAGAAATTCGCAGCCTTCCAGATTTGGGCTTGGTATAAGGAAACACTTCTTAACAGTTTACCAAAATAATTGCTAAACATTTTTGTATCCTGAACCCCTTTAAGAAGCCTATGGGTTTCTTCTCAGAATAAGGTTTTTAAATTCATGCAATAAAATGCATAGGGGTATATAGGAAATGGACTATATAGAAATATAGTTTTCAAAATATATTGAGAAATAAGTTCCCTGGAGAATCTCTGATAGAGTCATTCTGCATCCCTTTGTTAAATGGACTGCTTTATGAGGTGATGGGTCTTCAAGTTGAGAATAATAGTGGAAGGAATTCATGATTTGGGTATGAGTTGCACCGGTGAGGTCTCTTCCCACACTAGGATGCCATGAATCTTTGGTTTTCATCACAGTTATAATGGCAACAATTAGAATATAATAATAATAATAATAATAAGGATGATGTCGATGTTTATCCTTATTTTATCATGTTTATCCTTCTTCTTATTATAAATCTTAAAACACCATAGTGATAGTGTTTATCATCATCACTATCATTTGTATGGTGTTTTAGGATATATAAGGCACTATATATATATTATATATATATATATATATATATATATATATAATCCTCATATTATCCTTACGACAACTCTATGACATAGTGCTTGCCAGGTGAATTTTTTCACAAGAAAAAAATAAAGCAAGTGATACTCAGCATGGTTTGAGCATCCTTATACATTCGTTACTTTAGGAAAAGAAATACTTACAATAAATATTTAACTCATCTTAATAAACATAATTAGAGCTTTACAAAAATAAAATCTGTGATGGCCTTGAGATAATGAGTTCCATATTACTGGAGGTCTTCAAAAGGATGCTGGATGATCAGTCATCTGGGATGTCACAGAGAGGATTTTTTCTTCATAATGGGTTGCGAAGGACCTCTTTCACTCTTTCCAACTCTGACACTGTGATTCTGTGAAGATGTGGCAAATAAAATTAGGCATGTGTTTGTGGATAACTTTAAACTTTCCCAGGAAGCCAGATCTCTTTCCTAAAATTCCTTCTACCAATTTTCTTAAGGGACATGTTCTTACATTCTCTCTGTTGTATCTTTTACTCTCAGATATTCCAAATTCCTGTATAGCCTCCAGATTTTATCTCATGCCCAGAAATTGCAGGGAGAGGAATTTGGATGGCTTCTAATGGATATGTTTTCTTCCCCCATTCCCTTCTCTAAAGCTATATTAACCATGAACTGTGGATATGAGGAAACTTGTCCCATTTGCAATGGTCCTGGGCCATTAAATTTGTTCCAAATTTCCATCTGTTCTCAAAATTATTTATAAAAAGGACAACAGCAACAGCATTCCTGTATGGACAAATTGGTGCCCAATATTGCAGATTGCAATCTCTGAGCCTCGTGATTTCTTTCCTTGTATGATTGTTGTCTATGTAAACTTGAACTACTGGACTTGGAGTCATAAATATTTGAGTTTGGCTCCTGCCTCAGACCCTTTGGAGTTGTGTGACCCTGGCTGGACAAGTTATCTACTTACCCTCTAACATCCTCAGTTTCCTTAACTATAAAATGGGGATAATAATAGCACCCTCCTTATAGGGTTGTTATAACAATCCATACAGATAATAAGTAAATATAAGGTGCTTTGTAAACCTTAAAGTGCTATTTAATGTGATGACAATGATGATGATGGTAATATCTTTCTATATATCTCTGTAGGGCATCTACCCAGTGTACTGGAGGCTTTCCTTTAGCTCTTTTTTCCCTAAACAACTTCAACTCATCTGTGTATAATGCTTTAGGATTTACAATGCTTTTCCTCTTACAACATTCTTATGAGATCTGAAGTGAAGATCTGAAATTGTAGACAACATGTTTCTGTGCTCAGCATACTAGTTTTTCATTTTCTATGCAAAAAAATCCATTTATGCAAAGAGCCAAAATGACACAATGCTTTGCTTGTTTAATCCCTTAATTAGAAACCAAAGACATTCTTGGAGCCATTATCAAAATATTAATTCAATATTGAATTGATTTTAATTGGCACCTTTGTCCATAGTGTGTTGACAAAAAAAGATATCTTTGTTGCATACATGCTAATGCCATACTTTTTGCAGTAATTGTAGGTTGCTCAATTCAGTTTGCTTTGGTTCACAGGATTCTACATTAGAGCTGGAAGGGGCCTCAGAAGTTTTTAAGGACTGTTGTGTGTAAGGAAAAAAGAAATGTATCCAGAGAAATTCTCCCAACCTGGGAAAGACTGGTTAGAGGAGGACAAGTGGGAGCAGGCCTGGGCAGTCCTTTCTAGGCTGGGTTCATGCTTGCCTTGGGCAGAGGGGGAGAGAGGTGTCTCAGTAAGGCAGGGCTTCAGTGAGGATGGCTCAGAAAGATGGGCTGAAAAAGAATAGGGCAAAGGCCCTTGTTTTTAATGACTCCTCTGGGTGTGTTACCTGCTTTGGGTGCTTTCTGTACGGTTTCTTCAATAATAAGGGAAAAAACTTCATAGAATTACCATAGTTAGAAATTCCCATGAAGAGAAGAAGAAAAAAGGGTGACTTCTCTGAGCTAGGAAGATGTATTTCCTGAAGTGAAAGACAGCTGTCTTTCACTTTGGGTTTTGTATAAGAAAATAGTTTGATATCAAATCTTAAGATGAATAATTACTACATACCTTCTTCATGCCTCATTTCTCTTTGTCCTCCATCATTCCTCTTTCCTCAAATTCTTGCCAGGGCTTGCCCTGGACAAATTTGTTATTGGGGTTTATAAATGTAGAGATGGAAGAGACCTCAGAGGCCATCACTTTGGCCAACTCTTCCCATTTTACAGTTGAAAAAATGAGGCCCAAGGTTGGTAAGTGCCTGATTCAAGGTCACAGAAGCCAATAAGAATCAAAGATCGACTTTGAAGCCAGTTCCCATAACTCGGGTCCAGGGTTCTAGCCACCTCTTTCCCTACCCGGTTCCTACCCTCACGCTAATGCAGTCTCCTTTTCCAGTTCTTCCCATCAAAACCTGTTCTCAGGAAAATAATTGATATCAGTCATCATACCCTGATGAGAACCTAATTTCAGTATTCTCTCTCCTAGGGTTATTTGTACTATACAATATTTGAGAGAAATGTGCTGGAGATGGGAAAGAGGGAATAATGGGGAAGGGAATTTCTGATAACAAAAATAATAACTGACACACATGTAACACTTTTAGTTTTATGGAGCATTTTCCAAAGAGCATCTCATTTGTTTTTCACAAAAGCCCTAAGGAGTTGATAGGGCATGTATACCTAAGGAGATACAGAGCTAATGAAATACCAGAGACACAAATCAAACTAAATTCTTCTAACTCTAACACATTTCCCATCCATTATTCCATACTACCTCTCAATAAAGGTGCTTTCACACATATCTCATTTGATCTTCACTACAATCCTACAAGGCAGATAAAATAGGTGCAATTTAGGTGGAAAGAGTAAGTAGAGTCAGACAGTGCAAGAGCCAGACAATCTTCACCACTCAGATCTCAGTTTACTTACTTGTAAAATGAGTAAGTTGTAAAATGAGTAAGTAGAAATAGCTGTACTATTTCTAATTATAAATCCACCATCAATTCAAGAACTTGAACTCAAATTTTCTTGATAAGACAAGCATTGCACATTATCATGCTGGAACATATTGATTCCATTTTTGTGTATCCTACTCCATCTAGTCCTTTAACCAAGATAGCAAGGACTAGAAGTCATGACTTAATGATTTAAACATATAAGTAAGATCCCGATTTGGTATTACACATCTGGGAGGCCATCTCCTTCAGTAACACAACAATCCTAGCAACAACAAGTGATCTTTGCTTAAATACTTTATGTGAAGGAAAACCCATTATCTCTTCAGGTAGCTCATTTTACTTTGAGATAGGAAATCTATTTTCTTATATCATGCTCAAATCTATTTATTGGAGGATCTTTTCCCAGAAAACCCCAAATGGAGTCAGATATGACTGAAACAACTGAACAACAATAATGAAATCAACTTCTTAAAAACTTTCTCTCATCCATTCAGTGCTTCCAATTCTGTCTTCTGGTGCCGAGAAGAACAAGTATCATTCCTTTTCCATGTAAAAGCTCTTCATATATTTGAAGACAGCTATTATATGCCCTCTGAGTCACTTCTCCAGGATTTCTAGTCGCTTCAACTAATCTTCATATGGCATATTCAAGGAAATTCAACAGTCTCCTCTAGACACTGTCTGGTTTATTAATGCCCTCTTTGATTTGACCAGGACACAATACAAACTTCACTGTGCCTTTTAATACAACCTAAGACTCCATTGATTTTTTTTTGAATGCTGTATCAAATTGCAGGGTTATATTGAGCATGTTGTTTCCAGATTTTTCTTCAGAAAAATGGTTATCTTGCCATGGATTCTTCAACTTGTAAAGTTGATCTTATGAACTCAAGTATATACTTTTATATTTATCTCTTCTAAATTCCATCTTGTTAGAATTGATCCAAATGTTCTAAACTGTTGAAATCTTTTTGATCCTGACATTGTAATTCAGTATGTCACCTACGTGTCTCTTGTTATCTCTAAATCTGACAAACATAAGCTATTCGTATTATTATTGATTTAAAAATAATTTAAGCAATACAAGGTTTAACATAGGTCTCTAGGATACTTTGCTAGAGTAGAGATCTTCCAATATGATATCAAGCCATTAATGTTCCTTATTTGACTGTGAGCTCCCTGAGGGAAAAGATAGTCTTTGAAGCCTCTTTTTGTTATCTGTATCCTTTAAAACAGTTCCTGGAATGTAGTAGGAGCCTAATAAGTGTTTATTTATTGACTGATTGATAACTACTTATTCATTGGCTCTAATTATCCAAGGTATTCTGAATCTACTTATTTGTAATATAATCAAATCCATCCTTCTTCACAAGAATAACATGAAAAATGACCAAATATTTGCTGACATTAAGTGTAACTTTACTTGACCAGTCTAGTAATCCTGTCAACAAAGAAACTTAAGTTATAATATGACCTACTCTTTTTTTTGTTTTTATTTTTTTATTAAAGCTTTTTAATTGCAAAACATATGTATGGGTAATTCTTCAACACTGACCCTTACAAAGCTTTCTGTTACAAATTTTCCCCCCTACTCCCCACCTATCCCCTAGATGGCAGGAAATCCTCTACATGTTAATTATGTTAAAATACTTGACAAATCGAATATATGTATACATATTTCCACACTTATTGTTGTGCAAGAAAAATCGTATCTACAAGAAAGAAAAATCAGAGAAAGGAAACACAATGCAAGCAAACATCAATAGAGAGCATGGAAATGTTATGTTGTGGTCCACATTTCACATCCCTCTCTCTGGGTGTATATGGCTTTCTTCACTGAACAATTGGAACTGGTTTGAAACATTTCATTGTTGAAGAGAGTCATGTCCATCAGAATTGATCATCATATAGTCTTGTTGTTGTTGTGTATAATGATCTCCTGGTTCTGCTGATTTCACTCAGCATCAGTTCATGCAAGTCTCTCCAGGCCTCTCTGAAATCATCCTGCTGGTCGTTTCTCACAGAACAATAATATTCCATAACATTCATATACCATAATTTATTCAGCCACTCTCCAACTGATGGGCATCCATTCAGTTTCCAGTTTCTAGCCACTAACAAAAAGGGCTTCCACAAGCATTCTTGCACATGTGGGTACCTTTCCTTCCTTTTAATATGACCTACTCTTGATGAAGCAATACTGGCTCCTATCTTTCCTAGGTGTTTCCTAATAATCCCTTTGATAATAAATTCTAGCATTTTGCAAGGAATTGAAGCCAAGCTTACTGGCCTATAGCTTTTAGACTCCATTATGATCCCATCTTTCCACACACCTTTTTTCTGGAAAAACAGGGATATTAGCTTTTCTCCTATCTTGTTATACCACCTCTTTCATTCTTATTTTTTTTTAATTTTTAATTAATTTGTTTTTTGCTGAGGCAATTTGGGTTAAGTGACTTGCCCAGGGCCACACACATAGCATTAAGTGACTGAGGCCAGATTTGAACTCAGGCCCTTCTGACTTCAGGACTGGTGCACTTTTATTCTTTATAACAGTAGTGACAAACTCAAATTGAACCAGAAAACCACAAATTAGCATTATCTATGTTGTTCTGTATTTTAATTGTTTTTGTTCAACATTTCCCAATTATGTTTTAATCTGGTTCAGGTCAAACTTGAAAGTTTTATAGTCTAGGAGTTTGTACACCTCTGCTCTGTAGCTGGTTAAAAAGTCACCCACAGTGGCTCAAGAATCATATCTACCAGTCATCTAAGTACTTAAAGACATAGTCCATTCAAGCTTAATGAATTGAATTCTTAGTAAATTGTTATCAAATAATAATGATAGTTGTTATTTATGTAGTGTTTAGTGTATGCCAGGCACTGTGGAAAGTGTTTTACAAATATTATCTCATTTTATTCTTACAACTACCCTGAGAGATAGGCACTATTATTGATCTCTTTTTACAGATGGAAAAAGGGAGGTAAACAGAAATCAAGTGACTTACTTGGGGATACAAAGCCAGTTAGTTTCTGAGACTGGATTTTAAATCAAATCTTCCGGACTGCAGGCTCAGAGGTCTATCCACTATACATTAACTTCAGATAGATGCTTTCTTACTATTTTCCTCTCCAGAGATTATTTTAACCCATAAATCTCTCTATGTCTTTGTGGAGTTATAATTAGGAATTGTTTTTATCTAGGGTGGTGATATTTTTTGTGGAAAGGGATGATGGAGGATCATGAGGCATGAGGAATGGCAGCTTCCACATCTGTGTGAAAAGGAAGTATCCTCTCTCCTGGGAGCCAATTTCACCCTCTTCCCCTGGAAGTCAGCACCTAAAGGTGAAGCTTCAGTGACTCTATACTAGTTATAGATCTGAGTCTCTGTTAATCTGGATTTCTTTTATCCCATTATCATTTCCCCCTTATACCTTGCTGGACCAGTCTATTATAGAATTTCTTTACCTCTATCTCTATTTTGCTCTTAGTATATGATTTTTTTCTTCCTTGGCAGTACAGAAAAAAATTACTGACAAGAGCATCAGTCTGAGAGAGACATGATGAAGTTTACATATGAGTCCTTTATAAAAGCCACCCTTACATGGAACTATTCTCCCAGATAAGGATCTCTGAGAGAATGAGATGAAAGGCACCATAAAACTTAAATCGTTTTCTTTTGTTGTAACTTCCATGTGGGCATTTATCTGTGTCATAAAGTAACTTATCAATCTTAGAAAGGGTCAAAGGTACTGTACTAGAGATTAATGTCCCTTACAATGCTATTGAGGACTAAAGCAGCCTTTGCAAAAGCTTTGAGCCAAAGCCTTTGCCAAGAGCAAGCAAGCCAGGGCAGATCCCAGACTCATGGGGCATGAGTTTGCACTTCTGTAGTAGCAGATTTCTCAAGTGCAATACCATTGGCTACCCAAGTGAGCCCAGGGCTCTAAGGCCAGTATCCATTTTATCAGCCATTTGGCCTAATCTGCTTATCCATGGAGATTCCTGGTAAATTTTCTTTAAGTAAGTACAAGAAAAAAATAAGTATAGGGATGGGAAGTGGACATGATTTCCTTGATAATAGAGAACTCCTAGATGTGGAAAATCCCCAAAGCAAGTTCAAAAAAAAAACAAGTTAAAACCAAAATTGAGAAGCAAAGTCAGATCAAAGAGTTTAAGGAAAGAATTAAATTCTAAACATGACCTAGCAGAGGCTGAATACATCATAATTGACACTAAAGGAAAAATCTGTAACACATTTCTCAAATATGCTTTGTTGTATTTCTCTCTATAACTGGACTACATTCAATACTGCCCTTAAAAAAGTTTATCCAAAAGCAAAGTTGGTTTGCCAGGGACTTGTCTTTCTAGCTATTGTTTTCCTGTAGGCTTTTTTCAATTAAAACAAAAAGCCTAAGTAGTTCAAAAATATCCATATTATTGAATAATAAGCATATGCTACAGATTTATTATAAACCAGATTGACATATCATTAATATGCCTCCCTTCCTCCATGCTTTACTGTCTCTAAATAAACTCTGTGCATGTGCCTTGGCAGCTTCAGCAACGCCTGGGCACACTTTTGTAGAATAAGAACATTTTGCCTATTGTTAGGGAATGATATTTATTCAAGTAATCACATACAGACATGAGCTCAGCAGCAGAGTATGCACAGGTGATATTGAAACTCAGGAGCAGAAGCAGAGAACAGTTTGCTCCAGCCTCCATAGTAATATGCTATTTGTTTGATCTTCACATGGGGAATAATTCACAGGAGGGAGAAACAGCCTAGTAGGGGAGATAGAGAGAGGAAGAGAAAGGATGTAAGGTCCATTCAATCAGGGAAAGACTTATTCTTTGTCACTTCCTATCTAGCAGGGTCTTTTAACCTGCTTAGAGTTAATAAATGGGCCAGCTTGGATTGAATGCTGGACATGAAGTCCAGAAGACCTGAATTCAAATTGAATTCAAATTTTACTTCAAACATTAACTGCATAACACTAAGCAAGTCATTTAACTTTGTTTACGTCAACGTCCTCATCTGTTTAATAGGGATTTTTGCACCCACTTCCCACAGTTGCTATGGGGATCAAATGAGATGATATTGTAAAGCACTTGGCATAGTGCCCTGCATATAGTTAAGTGCATATAAATGTTAACTATTATTATTGCACATTAGTTGAGCAATTGATTGTTTAAAGGGAAGATGGTATAAAGGAAGTATTATTGGGAAGATAGAAGACTGTTTTCCTTAGAAAAGACCTAATGTTGGGAAAAATTAAAGGCAAAAAGAAAAGAGGACAGCACAAAATGGGATGGATAGAGAGTGTCATGGAAACAATGAACATAAATTTAGATAGCCTCAGAGAGATAGTAGAGGACAGAAAAGTTGAATATGACTGAACATCTTAAGGTGTAAAAATGAGACCCTTAGGTCCACTTAGATTCTTTACTATGATTATTAACAATAATGGATATTACTATCCCAATAGTAATTATGCCATGATTATTGTCAATACTGGGCATTACTATCCTAATGTAATTATACTCTGATTATTGGCAATATTTGTCATTACTATCCCAAAGATAATAATACTAGTAGTAGTAGTAATTACCTGGGCTCATGGCCTACCTAGGCAACTCTGAGCCTAGGATATGATCTTTTGTTAGTATCTCTTTCCAATGGAGTATTGGCTACTGGATTAAGTACAGCAGTGATGATGGCAGGAGCAGAGTTGGGGGCAAAGGCTGAAAGGTTGTCACATATGGAGAAAGAAACCACTAGGGCAAAAAAGACCCCATTTGGAGCTCTTAAACCTGTCCTCAGTGGAGGTAAAATGAAAAACAGCTAATGAGCAACCCTGATGCACATATCCCAGTGAGGCATGAATATTATATAAGTGATTATAATCATTCTAGAAGTATTTTCTGCTTAGCATTACCTTTTTTGTATTGGAAAGAAAACTGTTTCATCTGATTCATATTCCCTTTATTTTGTTTATTTATTATTTTATTCTCTTCCTCCCTCCCCCCCCCACAAAGTTAGGAGAATACAACTAAGTCCCTATTAGTGCAGATAATAAAGTAGTAGTATGTATTTGAATTTATACCATTCAGAATTATGATTATGCAAAATATGCTAGTTTGTTCCAGCCTAGTGGAAATATAGAGTGCAAATTTAAATAATGTGACTACTTTATGAGATTTATTATTTGTCCTAATTGGAAACTAGTTATATAAAATCATTTATAAAATCTTATAAGTAAGGGTGATAGAAAATTTTGAACTGTATTACTTCATAAAACAAAGAGAGTTAGTAGAGAGATAAGCGACCCAATTAAGTAAGTTATCCTGAGGACATCTGAGGATGAAAATGGAAGGAGGACAAGAAAAAGAAGTAAAATGGAAAAGATCTACAAAGATTTTAATAAAAAGCAAACTGTTTTTGTTAAAAAAAACAAGGTCACCAAAATTGGATTCATACTTGGTAGTCCCAAATGTACTTAAAGATGAGGCAGAAAGGAGTCTAAAGAGAACAAAGATGGAAAAAACAGTTGGATTAGAACACATGTATATTGAAGAGATCTATAATGCTGGTGACCCAGTTGTGAAGACCTTAAGAGATCAATTCATACGATGTCAAAAGGATACTATGATGTCAAAGATTTGGCAGGAAGATGGTGCAGTGGATAGAACTCCAGCCCTGAAGTCAGGAGGACCTGAGTTCAAATCTGATCTCAGACACTTAATACTTCCTAGCTGGGTGACCTTAGACAAGTCACTTAACCCCAATTGCCTCAGCAAAAAAAATGTGACAGGAAAATACAAAGACAATTTAGATCTAATCAATGTTGAAAAAAGTAATTGGAAGAACATTAACAACTACTCTCATATATGTCTTCTTTTCCACCCATACAAAATTTTTATGAGAATCATATACATGCACTAAAGATATACTATAGGTCTCAAGTACAGAATAGGTAAGCTTTTGCCATCACAAAATTAACTAATAAGATGTCAAAAATATAAGTTCTCATGTATTTTGCATCACTGGAAGGAACATTCAAAATCAATTAAATCACAGATTTATTTGAATATTTGAGTTATTAGTCATTGTGTCATAGACAAAGAGATGGTATGGGCTTCAAAGGCTATTTGGTCCAATCCCCTAGTTTTCTCCTGGGGAACTAAGGGTTGAGAAATTTGAAAGTGATTTGCCCAAGTTCATTTGGGCAAATGTAATAGGATTTTGAGCGAATGTTCATCTACTTCATTACTATTACTATTAATAATAACAATTTAAGAAATTAACTTGAGCAGTTTGTAATTATGGTTGCTGAAATGATCTTCCAAAAGCCAATGTGTGACCATGTCACCACCTATTCAATAAATTATCATGATTTCCAATTACCTGTAGGGTGCAATTTAAAATCCTTTAGTTGGCATTTGATGTCCTTCATAACCTGGTCCCTTTCTATCTTTCCAGTCTTCTTATACTTTACTCCCCTCCACACACTCTGATTCAACAACTTTGACAGTCTTGCTAATCCTCACACACTATGTTCCTTCTTCAGTCTCTCTTAAGTCTGGGATGCTCTCTTTCCTCATCTCTGCCTCCTGGCTTTCCTGGCCTTTGAGTCTCAGCTCAGGTTGCACAAACTACAAAAATATCTTTTCTGGGCTCCCCCAACTTCCTAGTTGATGGTGTCCCCTTCTCATTTACACTGTAAATATCTTGTTTGTACATAGCTTTTTATATATTATCTCTGTCATCCACCCTATACTTCCCACACCATTAGAATGTATGATATTTGACATATTGTTTTCTTTATCCCCAATACTTATCATGACACCTGGTACACAGTAATAACTTAACAAATCAAAACAATTTATAGTCACATAAAAATGCTCTAAATCTTTATTGATTACAGAAATTAAAATTAAAATAACATTGTATATCATTTTATACTTATCAGTTTGGCTAAAAAGATTGTAGGGAAAGTGACAAATGTTGGAGGGGATGTGGAAAAACTGGGACATTAATTTACTGTTGGTAGCACTGTGGACTGAGCTAACCATTTTGGAGAGCAATTTGGAATTATGCCCAAAGAGTTGTTAAACTGTCTATACCCTTTGACCCAACAATGCCACTACTAGACCTGTTTCCCAAGATGGCTAAGGAAAAAGAAAAAGAATCCATGTGTTCTAAAATATTTCTAGCAGTTCTCTTTGTGATGGCAAAATACTGGAAATTGTGAGGATTCCCATCAATTGAAGAATGGCTGAATAAGTGGTATATAATTGTGATGGAATATTATTATGTTATAAGATTATATCTAAAATTCTTAGTATAATTCTTAGATGTCTACTCAATCTGCTTTGTTGTAATGATTTTCCACACTTGGTATTCCTTACATGGATGAGAGCAAAGGCTAAAACTTCACTCCCAAACACCCTGTGCATCATTCAAAGGTTGCTGTGAACCTTTAATGGGATAAATAAATATACTTTGCAAAAGTCTAAGTGCTGTAGAAATGGAAATTAGTATTATTTAATGGTAACAGAAGAGACAACTAGGAGTAGTGGACATTAGTGACTTCTTTACTTGTCACAGAATGTAGAATTTTCAGAGTCCAGGGCTCATAATTAGGTCTCTGTTCTCCAGGTTTTAGACACTGTATTCTCATCATGGCTATCAAGACACGAAACATTTCTATCTGAGAATTTAGACTGATCTTTGTCTCCTAACACAGAGCCCTCTTGGATTTTTAAAAGGATGGCAGAGAAGATGTACAGGCAAGTTGGAACATTTTACTCTATAATTCATAATAGTCATATAATTAATCATCATTAGAATTAAATAATTAAGGGTTATTCCCAGATTATGAGATATTTGACATATCTTAGAGGAAAATATAATACTTGGGGGATAAGAACATTATATATTTAAATAGAATAATTATATCAATAAATTCCATTTCTATCCTATAAAGTTTACAAACTTATTTCATTATAACATTCTTTTGTAGTAAGAATGAAGTTATCTATGCTTTAGTCAAACTGACCTATTGGCTGTTCCTTGTATGTGATATTTCATCTCCTGCTTTCATATTTTTGCATAGTCTGTATCCCATGTTAGTGAGGCTCCCCTTTCTCACCTCTACTGCTTAGAATCCCTAGCTGTCTTAAAGGCTTTGTTTAAGTGACACTCCTGCCTGATTAATGCCTTTTCTGATCTCCTATTTATGTGTGCTCTCCCTGATGTGCTGGAGACAGCTTGAACAGAACTGATGATTAAATTTTCAGTCTAAGCATCTGCATTTTAGAATTTGAGGTGGTGGTTGTTTTTGATTATTTAGACTTAAGAAGGTGATGGTTAAAATGTTAATATAGTTTAAACTATAAATGTGTCAAATCCACTGCTCCATCTTCCTCCAAACAGTTGTTAAACATTTACCAGCACACTCAAACCCTCCCTAAATTGCTTTTTATTTACTATGCATATATTTTAAATTTACTGATCTGTATAAATGTTTTCTCTTGTACAATATAAGTTTGTTGAAGTTAGGCACTCTTTTGCCCTTTTCTTTTCCTTTGTATTTCAGAACCTGGCAAAATGCCTAGCACATAGTAAGTCTTTGATAAATACTTGTTAAATTGAATTAGTTTAAGTGGTAAAAATTTTTTTATTGCTACCTTACATGGAAAGAATATGAGAGACAAAGATTAAATGAATTGTCCATCCATGATTACAATATAAATTCTATCCTTAAATAATTCTCTTTGGAAGGAAACGAATATTTAGGGAAATAATGAAAAAATGGCATTTAAATAATTCATTCAGGTTTCACATAAGCTAAATGTAAGGAAGGAAATAGTGTAATCTACATTTGGAGCAAAAAGCAATTTGCAGATAGAGAAAATGAAGCAAACTACAATCATGTAACAATTTTGATATGCAGAATAGCTGGCCATGCATTGAGATGAAATAAGAGCTATTAACTGAATGTTAATGGACAGGTCTCCCCTTGTACATATATTGAAGGCAAATGTGACATCATTTATCCTCCAATCTCTCACCCATCTGCATTCTAAGATGTTGTAGTCATTTCTCTAAGTTCAATTGTTATATTGTTATAAACATAAACCAGAGATGGTGGAGATTCAAAATATCAACTAAGCCATTTTTATAGATTGACAGTATTTTACACATAAGGAAACTGAGCATTGGAGAAATGTTAGAAACGTGTTTTACAGGGGAAAAGAAAAGGAAAAAAACTTCCAAAACAATTACATTTTGATGCAATCATTGATGTTGCTGAAATTCTTGAATTCTGTTTAAGACTTCCATTTCAAACATATTAGAAGAACTAAGCTTAGCATCATGAATTTAGAACTGGATGGGACACTGGAGGAACCCTTGATTAACTCCCAGATTTTATAACTGGGAACACAGAATCTTGGCAAAGTGATTTATTTAATATTACGCAAGAAGTAAGTGCCAAATTCAAAATTTAAAGTCAGCTCCTCTGACTTTTCAGTGCATAGGGGTCTGTTCTTGGAATAAGAAAGTCCTGAGTTCAAGTACCATAACTATCTGTATGACCATAGGCAAGTCATTTTATTTTTCAGTGCTCTAGGTGTCTTTCTAAAATTATAAATTATTAAGGTATAAATGGAGGAGTTGCCAAGCAATATCTGTAGGAGTTTCTTTATTAAGACTTCTGAATACCAATTAGAGGATCATAGAGCAAAATCTAGAATGACCTTGGAGTCATCTAGGTCTATTCTTTCACTTTCTGGATGAGGAAGTCAAGTCACAGGTTACTTGACTGTGGCACTCTACTTAGAGCTGGGATTGGAATCTAATCTCTCTAACTGTCAAGGAGATCTTCCTGCTGTTTCTTACAGCTTCTTGGGTTCCCCCCATTTTTTCTTAAAAAAATGATTATAAACTCCAGAGTACTAATAATGGGGTAGGCAAATTTTCAGAAAAAAAAAAGCATTTTTGAGTTTTAATTAAAGAAAAGGACATCTGTGAGAGGAATCACAGGATACACTTTTAAAGAGAAGTTGTATAGGTTTATTTACATGAAAACAAGAGATAATTGCAACATATCAATATATGTATATATATTTTTTGCTTTTTGCTGAGGCAATTGGAGTTAAGTGACTTGCCCAAGGTCACACAGCTAGGAAATGTTAAGTGTCTGAGACCAGATTTTAACTCAGGTCTTCCTGACTTCAGGGCTGGTGCTCTATCCACTGCACCATCTAGTTGCCCCAACATATCAATATTTGATTGATAGTTAAGCTCTAAGCAATGGAAATATGTGGAGCAGGGTGAGATGGGTCTTCAGATATGGTAGGTAGCTGGCTATTTGAATGCTTCCAACTTCACAGGGTTGCCATGTTGTAAGTATTGGGTAAGAATGACCATCTATTATTTTATAGCAAATTAAGTCTATATAGTAGAAGATTGCAAAATTGTTTAAGAGGGCTCCTCCATTGAAACTTTCCCCTAAAAATGGGGTAATTGGCATGGAAATAAACTTGTTTGATTTTTGAAAATGGTTGAGTTGACTAGAGCCACCCTTTGGATTAAATTTAGGAACCCCTTTCCTCTGGATTTAAAGGGACTGGGGTAATCCTGTCTTGAAATCTGAATTGAAACTTTGAGGTCTCCAATTATTATGAAATATAATTCTTCCTTATGAAACTTTCAGGGGAGTGTACCCTTCTCAATTATTTATTCTTTTTTTAACCCCTTGGTATTTCATATTTCCCATTTCTGCTTTTACATACATTATCTTTATGATGGGATGCATCTGTTTTTATTTTATTTAATTATGTCATCTAGGGTGTATATATATTACTGTGACTATACAAATGAATTGTATCGGGATAAGATACTTTGGGCTATTCTCAGTGTCCCTTGATATCCTTAAGAAATGAAAAAAGAATTAGAATAAATCAGCTGAAAGGATAAATGGATAAAGCTTTACACATGTAATCTTCTACTTTTGTTAACCCATAGTTTATACAACTGCCAGCAAAGGCAAAGCCCTGAAATTTCAGGGCTTAGATTAGATGAACAGGGGAAGCAGCTTAGCTGGTTAGAGATTAGCTGGGTACTGCTCTGCTTTCCGTCTACAATAAGCAAGGCAGGGGACCTTTTGGACAAGATTGAAAAGCAATTTTTTTTCAGTGAAAAAAATAGTTGACTTGAGGTCAAGAATGTGGGCTTAAGCCTTGGTTCTGCCACTTATAATTCAATTGCTTAACCTCTTTTGAACCTCTCTGAAAAGTACTTTCTTCTAGACAAATCACAGACTTGTTGAAAGTACTTCAGAGGTTTAGTCCAACCCCTTCATTTTACATCTGAAGAAAGTGAGGCCTGAATTGTTGAAGTGGCTTGTCCAAGGTCAAGTGATTAGTCAAAGTCACAAATAGTAAATGGCAAGCCTAAGATTTGAACCCAGATCTTTTGATGGGAGTTCAATTCTCCTTCTGTTTTCATAATACAAGTCCTTACTTATCTTACAGGGTTTTTGAAAGCCTCAAGTTAACATGGGGAGAGGGGGGGAAGAAGGCGGGAATTGTATTCTGTAATTGTAGAGTACAACAAGCATTGATGAAGTTCCCATTCTGGACCAGGGAGTAAAAATACTCCATTCATTATATGTCCATGAATATGCTGCGTCTTCCAGTCAGTCCAGAAACTGATGACCAAGCAAGTACAGTAAGTATCCTCCCTGAGGAAGCCAGGAGACACTCCTTATTGAGCCGAAACCTTCAATTCCCAATGGTTAGCAATGTTTGCAAGCCGCTCACAGGGAGTTCTACTGCCTTCATCAAGCACATCAAGACTCTTCCTGGGGAAGTTGATAAAGATTTGCTAAGTAAACTCCAAACTGTTCTTGTTGCTAAGATGATTAAAGTCATTATAGGAAAAGTTACTTTTAACTCCTCCAAGACTAGACTTATGACCAGGTCAGGACTGAAGGGAGATCAATTTCCTTCACACAGCATTGCATTAGCAGATGAACATTCTACAGTCCGTTTGTCAATGGAGGAAGAAATGACTCTGTATAGCCTTAAATAACTGGGCTCTATAAAGAAAGGTATTGTAGATTAAGTTGCTCTACAAATTGTGTCTTCTTTCTTTCTTTCTTGGAGTCCAGAAATCATAAGTTCAAGTCTCACCTCTGAGACAAGTCACTCTCAGGGCACTAGGCTAACTTTATGTCATTGAGCAGGTACTGATCTGCATTGGTAAAGGGGGTTTGGTCCTCTCTGAGAATGAAGGACAAAATGAAAATCTATAATTTTCAATCATTTATATGGCTTTATAGCTGTGGTTTATCTTAGCATATTGTTAGATCAAACTTGGTTATTCTTTTTTTATACTTTCATCAAGATATCAGTTATACCTCTTCATACCTTCTTATATCTTGATGTGTATTTAAATTGTTTTCATAAAGAATTTGTATATAACCATTGAAAAGTAAATATGTTGTTTAGTAGTTATTGACTTTTTTGTTTACTTTTTCTGGTTGATAATAATGCTTGAAATTTTCCCAAATATTTCATATCCTCCCCTCTTGAACATACATTATTTTTAAATAGTTTTTTTATTTTCCCAAATACATGAAAAAATAGTTTTCAATAGTCACCTTTGCAAAACTTTGTGTTTTAAATTTTTCCCCTCTTTCCTCCTCTTCCCTTTCTCCTAGACAGCAAGAAACCTGATATAGTTTACATATGTGAAATTCTTTTAATCATATTTCCAAATTCATCATGCTGAACAAGAAAAATCAAATCAAAAGAGAAAAAACAAGCAACCAACCAAACAATAACAATAACAACAACAACAACAACAAAATGCTTTGATCCACATAAAGTCTCTATAGTTCTCTTTCTGGATACAGATGGTTCTTTCCATCACAAGTCAACAATTGCTTGAATCATATTATTGAAAAGAGTCAGGTTTATTACAGTTGATCATCATATTATCTTATTATTGCTCTGTACATGTTCTCTTGGTTTTGCTCACTTCATTCAACATTAGTTCATATAAATCTTTCCAAGCTATTCTGAACTCAGCCTAACTCATCATTTCTTATAAAACAATAATATTCTACTACATTCATATACCATAATTTATTCTGCCATTCCCCAACTAATAGGCATCCATTCAGTTTCCAGTTCCTTACCACTACAAAAATGGCTGCTACATTTTTGCACATGTGGATCCTTTTCTCTCTTTTATGATCTCTTTGGGAGACAGATCCAGTAGAGATACACTGAATCAAAAGATAAGCACAGTTTAATAGCCTTTTGTTCATAGTTCCAATTTACTCTCCAGAATGATTGGATCATTTCACAATTTTATCAACAATATATTAATGTCCCAGTTTTCCCACATCCCTTCCAACATTCATCATTATTTTTTCCTGGTATGTTATTCAATCTGAGAGGAATGAAGTGGTGTCTCAGAGTTGTTTTAATTTGCATTTCTCTATGCAATAGTTATTTAGAGCATTTTTTATTAAGCTTTTTATTTGTATAACATATGTATGGGTAGTTCCCCAACCTTGATCTTTACAAAGCTTTCCAATACAAATTTTACCCCCAGTCCCCTCCCCTCCCCTAGATGGCAGGAAGTCCACTACATGTTAATAATGTTGAAATGCTTGACAAGTTATGCAAGAAAAATCCTATTTACAAGAAAAAAAAAGAATCAGAGAAAGGCAACACAATGCAAGCAAATGTCAATAGAGATCATGAAAGTGTTACGTTGTGGTCCATATTTCATTTCCCTCTCTCTGGGTGTATATGGTTTTCTTCAGTGAACAATTGGAACTGGTTTGAGACAATTCTTTATTGCAGAGAGCCATGTCCATCAGAATTGATCATCATGTAATACTGTTGTTGCTGTGCATGATGATCTCCTGGTTCTGCTCGTTTCACTCAGCATCAGTTCATGCAAGTCCTTCCAGGCCTCTCTGAAATCGTCCTGCTGGTCGTTTCTTACAGAGCAGTAATATTCCATAACATTCATATACCATAATTTATTCAGCCATTCTACAATTGATGGGCATCCCTTCAGTTTCCAGTTTCTAGCCACCACAAAAAGGGCTGCCACAAACATTCTTGCACATGTGGGTCCCTTTCCCTCCTCTAAGATCTCTTTGGGATATAGGCCCAGTAGAAACACTTCTGGGTCAAAGGGTATGCACAGTTTGACAACTTTTTGAGCATAGCTCCAAATTGCTCTCCAGAATGGTTGGATCCGTTCACAGTTCCACCAACAATGTATTAGTGTCCCAGCCCTCCCACATCCCCTCCAACATTCATCGTTATCTTTTCCTGTCATTTTAGCCAATCTGACAGGTGTGTAGTGGTACCTCAGAGTTGTCTTAATTTGCATTTCTCTGATCAATAGTGATTTGGAGCAACTTTTCATATGACTAGAGATGGTTTTAATTTCATCATCTGAAAATTGTCTGTTCATATCCCTTGACCACTTATCTATTGAAGAGTGGCTTGAATTCTTATATATATGAGACAATTCTCTATATATTTTAGAAATGAGGCCTTTATCAGAACCATTAAATGTAAAGATGATTTCCCAATTTGATGCTTCCCTCCTAATCTTGTCTGCATTTGTTTTGTTTGTACAGAAACTTTTTAACTTAATATAGTCAAAATTATCCATCTGGTGTTCAATTAGGAGTTCCAAGTCTTCTTTGGACATAAAGTTGTTCCATCTCCACAGGTCTGAGAGGTAAACTATATTACGTTCCTCTAACTTGCTTACAAAGTCCCTCTTTATATCTAGATCATGAACCCATTTAGATCTTATCTTGGTATGTGGTGTTAGGTATGGGTCAAGCCCTAATTTCTTCCACACTAGTTTCCAATTTTCCCAGCAGTTTTTGCCAAATAGAGAGTATTTATCCCAAAAGCTGTGGTCTTTGGGTTTATCAAACACTAGATTGTTAAGGTTAATGCCTAGGTTATCCTGATAACCTATCCTGTGCCACTGATCGACTGCTCTATTTCTTATCCAGTACCAAACGGTTTTGATGACCGCTGCTTTATAATATAGTTTTAGATCTGGTATAGCAAGGCCACCTTCATCTGCCTTTTTTTCATTAATCCCCTTGAAATCCTTGACCTTTTGTTCTTCCAAATGAACTTTGTAGAGCATTTTTTACATGACTAGAAATGGCTTTGATTTCTCAGTCTGAAAATTGCCTGTTAATATATCTTGACCATTTATCATTTGGGAAATGATTTGTATCCTTATAAATTTGAGTCAGTTCTCTATATATTTTAGAAATGAGGCTTTTATCAGAAACAATGGTTGTAAACAAATTTTTCCCCAGCTTTCTGCTTCTATTCCACTCTTGGCTGCATTGGCTTTGTGCAAACCTTTTAAATTTAATATAATAAAAATTATCCATTTTGCATTTCATAGTGTTCTTCAGTCCTCCTATGGTCATAAATTCCTTCTTTCTCCACACTTGTTTTTCTAGTTTGCTTATAGTATCATACTTTACATCTGAATCATGGACCCATTTTGAACTTATCTTGGTGTAGGGTGTTAGATGCTGGTCAGTGCCTACTTTCTGCCATACTATTTTCCAGTTTACCCAGCCAGTTTTGTCAGATTGTGAGTTTTTATCCCAGAAATGGGTATTTTGGGGTTTATCATTGCACATATACTTTTAGACAACTTAAATACCAAATTTTCAGATAGCTTAGATATCTATCAGGCATATCTAATATGAGAATCTGTTTTGCTTGACTATTTAGATATATAATGAGGGACTTTTAAAAAATTGCTTATTTGGAATAAATTAAAAATATGATGTATTAAATTTGTGTTATGTGATATGCAATATTCATCATATTCAGTGCCTCCAGCACTCAATATTTTCAAAACAGAATTTATTAACTTTCTCCCTAAACTATCCTCCTACTTTCCCTATTATTATAACCCCAAGCTTACAACCTAGGAGTCATCCTGGATTCCTTGCTATTTCTCACCCCCCATATCCAGCCTGTTGCCAAGGTCTGTTGATTTCATCTTTGCAATATTTCTCATACATGCCCTTTTCTCTGTTCTGGCATTACCACCCCTCTAGTGTAGGCTTTCATCACTTCATTCTTGGACTATTGTAATAGCCTCCTGGGAGGGTCTGTCTGTCTCAAATCTCTCCCCATTCCAATCCCTCCCTCTTTCATTTTCCTAAAGTACATGTCAGATCATATCATCCCTCTTCCTCCCTATCTCTACTCTTACTCAATAAACTCCAGTGTCTCCCTATTGCCTTCAGAATCAAATTCAAAATGCTCTATTTGGTATTCAGAACCTTTCACAACCTAGGGTCCTCCTACCTTTCCCATTTTTGTATACCTCACTCCCCAACAGAGACTCTTCAATTTAATGACAATTTAAGGAACCAGCTAAAATCCTACCATTTATTGGGAGCCTTCCCTAAACCTTCTTAAATCCAGTGTTTTGTCTCTGTTAATTATTTCCTATTTATCCTGTGTCTAATTTGCTTTCTATATATTTGTTTGCTTGTTGGCTCCCCCATTGGATTGTAAGCTTCTTGAGGAAGGGAACTGTCTTTTGTCTCCTTTTGTATTTTTAGCAAGGTGTCTTGCACATAATAGATCCTTAAGAAATGTTTTTTTTTATTGAAATTATTCAGGATGTATAAACATGAAGCTCCTGTCTATTTTAAAAATCTTTAGCTATTTACTTATATTTATGAGTAAATGTTTTATACACAACAGACATTCAATAAGTGCTTCGAAAGCCTGAAAACACTATGGAAACGTGAATTGTTATTAATCAATTTTGGGTTGCTATAGAAACTGGAAAATTGATGTAACTTCATGGGGTTCAGTTTTGCCCTGATCTCAAACTAACCAAATACCAATTCCATTACTTCTCCTTTTCACACTTGACATGGATGCAAATCTCTAAGATGTCTAGTGAGTTTACATCAGTTTTTCACTTTTCTAGGAATTATTCAGTGAATTGGAAGGTTCATTAAGTTGATTTAAGGATAAGAACTATAATTTTGCCCTGTGGAAATGTGTATAACTCAATTGTTAAAGTTTTATGAGTCCTGGAGGATTGGTGGGTCTGTGGAATTACATGGTCTGTGGAGGTTTTTTTGTTGTTGTTTATTTGTTTATCTTTACTTTTCACTAAGCAACCTAATTATTTCTGGGCCATTCAATGACATGAGAAAAGGGAAACACAGGGAATTTTTAATTTATCCCATGGGTACACAGTGACCTATAATTATCCTACATCCCAGAAGTTTGCCTAAATCTCTCTTCTCCTTACCCCCAAACACTTTGGAAAAAGACTGATGGTCAATTACTCAGGAATTAGAAAAAGAGGTAGATCAGTAGCTTATGATTAAAAAATAAAAAATCTGAGATTCCTATATATGTAATCACTAAATTTTTCTTTTCCCAATCCTGATACCACAGCTAACTCCTTTACTATAAAATGATGGGGTTGGCCTAATGCCCTTCCACTTCTAGTTCTTTGATTTCCCATTTTTCTTTCTGTCCAGATTGTCTTATACCCTTTGATGAATTCTATTATGTCTTTAGGCTGCCTTTGGTGTTCACAATCATTTCTCCTTATTTCAATGAAATCTCTGATTTCATTTTGGGCACTATTCAAAGCACCAGTAACAATCATCACCCCTCTATACATTAGGAAATGTTCTTCATGACTCATTAGATTGTAAGCTCTTTGAGAAAATGGTCTGTTCTAGTTTTCCTTTGTATCCTAAAATTAGCACAGTACCTGACATATAGTAGGAACTTAGTACAGGCTTGATTTGATAACTTGATATTTTGATGGGGGGAAAAATTACTTAGTGAATCTCTGTGCACTGGCTAAGTTGATCCTTGGCTATCAGACACATAGCTTATTTGTAAATGGTTGTTTACATACTGTGAGGATGATCTTCCAGGGCAGGAACTATTTTTTGGCTATTTTTGTATCCTTAGTACTTAGCATAGTGTTTGGTACTTTTTTGTTGTCATATAGTCATTTTGGTTATGTTTGACTCTTCATGACCCCATTCAAGGTTACCTTTGAGAAAATGTTGGAGTGGTTTGCTATTTCCTTCTCCAGCTCATTTTCCAGGTGAGAAAAGTAAAGGAAGCAGAATTAAATGTCTTGCTCAGAGTCACACAAATAAGTTTCTGAGACCACATTTGAACTCAGATCTTTCTGATTCCAGGCCCAGTGTGCCACCTCTCCACTTGCCTGGTACTTAGTAGGTGACTAGTAAGAATTTATTGATTGACTATCACTTGGTGAAATCTCAACATCCTTTTACTTTATTAATACCCGAAGACTTTGAACTTCACTGTTATGACCTTCAATTGCCTACATCTCACAACAGAAGAGGAGTTTTATGGAGAAGCCTGATTTCAAGAGGATAAAAATGTTAGAAGATTAGCATATTCTCATCAGGAATTGAGGGCCATGGCATCCCCAAACAGGGAACTAATACAACTGCTAGGCCCTGCCATAGTCAAGCTCTGTGTCCCACATTTTTTGGACACATTGATAAACTAGAGGCCATGAAGAGGAGAGTGATGAAACTCTCTACAACACCGAAAACTGCCATATGGAGATAGGCTAGGGAAACTGAGGAGGTTTAGCATGGACTGAAATACAGGAAAGTTGGTGAGGAAGAAAAATTAGATTGGTGACATTTGGTTAAAGACAATTGAATAGAGGTGAAGAGAGATAGATTTTCATTGATTATTAGGAAAAATATAACAAATTAAAGTTATTGAAAAGTGGAGAGACAGTCACTTCAGGAAATGGTGAGTTCGCTTTGACTTGATGGCTTTAATTGTAGGCTGGGTGACACATTGCTAGACATATTGGAGATGGTATCCATGTTTAGGTATAAGATTGAATAACTTCTTAATTCCCTTTAAACTCTGAGATTATGTGATTATAGGACATTGTTTTGAGATAGAGAGAGCGTACACTACAAAAAACTCTACATTAATCACACACATACACAGACACACACACATAGATATATTTGGACACGAATTTATACATATATATTCACAAGGCACATGCCGTTATGATTATTCTCTTCTGACAGAGGAGGCAATATGTTTGAAAGAAGTTATATAAATAGGACATCAAAAAGAATATGTGGCTTTGATCTTACTTGTAATTAATTGCACCAGGAGAAGATTTAGATCATACAAGTGTGGGGTGGTAAGTGTTGCTTGTGTAAATAATTAATACGCATGTATGAGCCGTTATGCTTTTATCTGTCCTTCCAAGAGGAAAATCAGACACCTACAGTTCAACCAGCTGGAAATAATCTGTCAGCTAACCTTGCTTTGTAAAAAATTTATTGTATGGGGACATTTTCTTAGGTCAGAGAATCTCAAAATTGGAAGGGTTCTCTAAAGTTATCTAGAGGTTCATGCCTTTCTGAAGAAGAATCCCTTCACAACACCCTTAATAAATTTTCAGTCAGCCTTTGAAAGAAAACTTCTCTCTTTTCCCATAAGTGATCAAGACCTCACTAATTCCTGATATAACAATGTCTATTTTAGGACAATGTTATTATTAATTTTTTCTCCTCACACTGAATGGAAATCTCCCTTGATGTATTATCTACTTTGTATTACTAATGCTCTCCTTTGGGACAAATGAAAAAAAAGTCTAAATTCTTTCACATGAGAAACTTTCAAATATTTGATAACAGCTATCATACTTTCCTCTAGGTTCTTCTTTTCTCTCTTTTTTTTTAGTTTAAACATCCTTAATTCTTTTAATCAATCTTTAGATTTCATAGTTTCCAATACTTTGCCCATCTTGGTCATCATACCCTGAAATACTCTTCAGCTTGTCCTCCAGATGCAGCTCAATAACAGCAGAGAACATTGGCTCTGGCACCTACGTCTTCAGGACTCTCAAAATGCGGCCCAAGATTATGTTTGCTTTTTTGACTGTTCTGCTACATTGTTGTCTTGTATTGACAGCTTTCTATAATTTACCATAATGGATTTTAGTAGTATAGTAATGAAAATAGGTGCCAGAACCTAAAGACATTCTTTTTGAAAAAATGTTAATTGACTTACTTTGCTAAGGCATGATAGATTATATTATCTTTTCATTGTCTGTACTTCAGGAAGCTTAAGCAGCTCAATTTTCCTCCTATAAGTGTAAAAATGTGTCAAAAGTGTTTTTGGTAATTTCCCATTAAACCAATCTATGTATAATTTCATTCCCAGGGAAGGAGAATCACTTTTCTTTTCTTTTCTTCCACAGGTGAGAAGACTGCTGTTCCCCATCTCTAACTATCCAAAACACCCTTCTGTCTACATTACTTCCCTACTTAATAGACTTTACTAGCTCCCTATTGTCTCTAGGATGGCTTTTTTCTCCATTTAAAGCTTTTTACAACTTGTCCCCAGCCTACCTTTTCAGCCTTTATATATATGTAGTTCCCCTTTCCATACCCTAAAGAAAAGCTAGTCTTGCTGTTTCTCAATTTCCTATCTCTGTGCCTTTGCACTGATTGCCTCCCCTATATCTCCTGGATATCCTAATCACTTCTGTTTCTTAAAAATCCCTTGGTTTCTTCAAAACTCAGCTCAAGTGCAACTTGATTTGCATTATAGAGGAAGTTTCTTTATCTAGTTATTACTTGTTCCAATGAAATCACAGGTCTAATCCTTATTCCTATTCTAGGATAGGAGGAAATAATTTTATTAATAATTTTAATTATCAGTTTATATTATGAATATTATGACACAAATTATGATACTGTGAAAGTATAACTGTGAAAGTATAACAATAGCTAGCATTTATATAGTGATTTGAAGTTTGCACTAAAGATATATTATTTGATCCTCCTAACAACCTCATCATTATTGTTGTTCTTATTTTACAAATGAGGACATTGAGGCTTTGGGATTAAGTGATTAGACCAGGGTCACTGCTAGTATGTGAGGAAAATATTGAATTTAGCTTCAGAGTAGATTACATGGCTCTGTTGGTAACTATTTTTATTAGTCAGAGAGCATTCATAGCCCTTGTGAAAAGGTGTGGCCCAAGGTAATAGAAAAAAAGGAATATGGTAGGACTGACTCATCCCATGACTGATAGAGTTCTGCAAATTATAAACCATTAGTGCAGGAATAAATCAGGTGGCCAGGAGAATATGAGGAAAAGCAGAAGCTCCTCTTCTTATTATATGTGAAAAGATATATTCTATTGAGGTAGAATGATTAACTCTTACTTTAAATCTACAGGGTACTGTCATTGTAGTGATCTTTCTCTTTATTTTTAATTTCTTTGTTAGTTTTCAACATTTACTTTTATAACATTTTGATTTCCATTTTTTCTTCCTCCCTTCCATCCCCCCTCCCCAAGATGGCAATCAATCTGATATAGGCTATCTGTGTACAATCATGTTAAACAAATTTCCACCTTAGTTGTGTTGTGTTGTAAAAGAAGAAACAGTATAAAAAGGGAAAACTGTGAGAAAGAAAAAAAGTGAAAATAGTATGCTTTGATCTGCATAGAGACTCCATAGTTCTTTATATGGATATGTATTACATTTTCTATCATGAGTCTTTTTGAATTGTCTCAGATCTGGACTTTCTTGTTGCTTGTGTGGTACTACATTAAAAGTCAAATAATTGTTTAAAATTGATTACAATCCTGCTTACTTGAAACCATGCTCTGATAGAAGGGACAGTACCCTAAGGGAAAGGAGACTTAATTTACTGAGAATTTATAAATCCAATTGGAACAGCCAATATAAACTACCTGGGCGTTTGAGACTTATACATTTAATAGAAATAAGAGTTTATTTGAGAGAGAACATTTCTTCAGAGAAGAGACTCTTGGCCTATATAAGCAAGAAGCTACTGTGGTTAAGTGGAAGGGAGAGGTGCAGCCTGAAATGAAAAGAAAACTATGTCCCTTTGAAGGGAAAGGGACTTAAGTCCTCAGAAAGCATCCTTTGGACTCTGAGCTTCTTGAGAGAGATTTGTCTTTTGTCGTTTATTTTTTTCCATCCCTAAACTTTTGTAGAGTGCCTGGCTTATGGTAAGGGCTTCATTAATGTTTACTGGTTGATGGGAATTAGCTGCTAGGAAAGTTCTCCCTATGCTAAAGCAGACACAATCAGGGTGCAAGCTAAGGAATGATTGAGAGTTCAGACCCTTCCTAGTCGGCACTACCTGCTAGTTGTCATATGTATGCATGCATATTAGGTAGAAATTATTTAGTTCATCTCTGTTTCTGACTCCTTACTGCATTCATCATACTGACAATTCTAAACCCAGTTTCTTCAAGTTCCCAATAGCATCCATGCCATCTCTTCCTCTTCCCCAAAAGATGACTTGACTTTACACAAAATCATTAATTAACATCCTTTCTCTTTACTGCAAAATTTCTGCTCCTTCTTCCTATCTTGTGTTAGGAAACTTCCCTTCTATTTTTCAAGGCTAATCCCTTTCCTATAGAAATGGAAAGAATAATCTTGATAAATGAAAGCAAGACATAGAAACAGACAGAGATTGACAGAGACATAGACAGAAAGAGAAAGAGAAACAGAGAGTCAGAGAAACAACAGAGTCAAGAAAGATAGAGACAGGAATAGAGAGAGACATAGAAAAAGAGACAGAGAGATAGAGAAATAGAGATAAGAGATGCATAGAGACATAGAAATCAGATAAATAAAAACAGACAAAAACGGACAGGAATAACATTAGGTTGAGGGAGATGAGAGCTAAGTCGGGTCTAATGGGTAGGTCCTTGATTCTATAACCTTCTGGGATCTTGCTTTTTTCATTCATTCATTCTTTGAATGTTCATTTAACAAGCATATTTAACCCAACTATTATTAAGCATTTACTTATATTATTATCCAGGAATTAACCTAGATTATGGAGATACAAAGACAGTATGGAACAATATTTCCCCTTAAGAAATTTACCTTCCAATGGAGTAGTAGGGTAGAAAGAGTGGCTATATAAAAGCAAATAAATACAAAGTAAACTGAGGAGAAAGAAAGCATTAACCTTTAGTAGAAACTACCTAGGGCCCGGTGGAGGGCTAAAGAAAATGAGCCACCAGCTGGTATGGACAGAAGAGCAAACAGCCTAAATGAGTGGAAAAGAAAGAATCAAGACAAAGATCAGTATGGAGAAGTCATGTGGATAGGTGTGGCCATAGTGTTCCTGGACACAGGATCTGAGCTTAGACCATGATTCTTTAAAGTTGAAATGATGGCTTTCAGCTATATTTCAGTCAGCAGAAAGGTTTCCAAGAAAGAAACTTCAAGATGTACACTAATCATTTACCATTAAGGCCTGGAAGTCTTAAAAAGGATGACCTCCTGTCCCCATGCTGCTGGATCATTTAACTTCTCATGGAGGAGAAGTATGGAAAAGGGTAACCATTTGTACATAGGTACAGAGAATGTTTTGGATACTTCATATGTTTCCTTGCTTTTTGTTGTTTCATGTCTTAAATGATTTTGCTTTTGCATTTAGATGTCTTTGGAATGATCTAGCAATAAAGTTAATAATTAAATGGGGTTTAGGCTCTGACTTGAACACTTAATTACCCCCAAACAAGGTGAAAGAACCTCAGTCAAAGGTTGCTATGTGACTAATAGGAGAATCATGAAAAACTTTATGAAATAGATTACGTTAAAAGGGTGGGTAAAAATGAAACAGCTGAAAAGAGGAGGGAGAGAATGTTTCAGAGTCATGGAGGTGGTAAAGTTCAGGCTGGTTAGAATACTTAAGAAATCAAATATATGTATAGTTATTTCCACACATCATTTTTTGTGCAGGAGAAATTGTATCTATAAGAAAGAATAATCCAATAAAGGAAATACAATGCAAGCAAACATCAATAGAGACCATGAAAATGTTATGTTTTGGTCCATATTTCACATCCCTCTCTCTGGGAGTATATGGCCTTCTTTACTGAACAATTGGAACTGGTTTGAAGCTTTTCTTTGTTGAAGAGAGTCATGTCCCTTAGAACTGATCCTCATATAGTATTGTTGTTGCTGTGAATAATGATCTCCTGGTTCTGCTCATTTCACTCAGCATCAGTTCATGCAAGTCTCTCCAGGCCTCTCTGAAATCATCCTGCTGGTCATTTCTTACAGAGAAATATATTCCATAACATTCATATACCATAATTTATTCAGCCACTCTCCAATTGATGGGCATTCATTCAGTTTCCAGTTTCTAGCCACTACAAAAAGGGCTGCCACAAACATTTTTGCACATGTGGGTCCCTTTCTTTCCTCTAAGATCTCTTTGGGATATAAGCCCAATAGAAACACTGCTGGATCAAAGGATATGCACAGTTTGATAACTTTTTGAGCATAGCTCCAGATTGCTCTCCAGAATGGTTGGATCCGTTCACAGTTCCACCAACAATGCATCAGTGTCCCAGGCTTCCCACATCCCCTCCAGCATTCTTTGTTACCTTTTCCTGTCATTTTAGCCAATCTGACAGGTGCGTGGTGGTATCTCAGAGTTGTCTTAATTTGCATTTCTCTGATCAATAGTGATTTGGAGCACCTTTTCATGTGACTAGAGATGGTTTTAATTTCATCACCTGAAAATTCTCTGTTCGTATCCTTTGACCCATTTATCAATTTGAAAATGGCTTGAATTCTTATAAATATGAGACAATTCTCTATAAATTTTAGAAATGAGGCCTTTCTCAGAACCATTAAATGTAAAGATGATTTTCCAATTTATTGCTTCCCTCCTAATTTTGTTTACATTAGTTTTGTTTGTACAGAAACCTTTTAACTTAATATAGTCAAAATTTTCTATCTGGTGTTCAATTAAGACTTCCATTTCTTCTTTGGACATAGATTTATTCCATCTCCACAGGTCTGAGAGATAAACTATGCTACGTTCCTCTAATTTGCTTACAACATCACTCTTTATATCTAGATCATGAACCCATTTAGATCTTATCTTGGTATGTGATGTTAGGTGTGGGTCAAGCCCTAGTTTCTTCCACACTAGCGTCCAATTATCCCAGCAGGTTTTGCCAAATAGTGAGTACTTATTTCAAAAGCTGGGGTCTTTGGGTTTATCAAACACTAAATTGCTAAAGTTATTGCCTACATTGTCCTGATATCCTATCCTATGACACTGATCGACTGCTCTATTTCTCAGGCAGTACCAAATGGTTTTGATGACCGCTGCTTTATAATATAGTTTTAGATCTGGTAGAGCAAGGCCACCATCATCAGCCTTTTTTTTCATTCATTCCCTTGAAATTCTTGACCTTTTGTTCTTCCAAATGAACTTTGCTGCTATTTTTTCTAGATTTGTAAAATACTTTCTTGGGAGGTTGATTGGTATGGCACTAAATGAGTAAATTAATTTGGGTAGTACTGTCATTTTTATTATATTCGCTTGGCCTACCCATGAGTACTTAGTGTTTTTTCCAATTGACTAGGTCTGACTTTATTTGTGTGGAAATATTTTGTAGTTTAGTTTGTATAGTTCCTGATTTTTCCTTGGCAGATAGATTCCCAAGTATTTTATAGTATCAACCGTTATTTTGAATGGGATTTCTTTTTGTGTCTCTTGCTGCTGAACTTTGTTGGTAATATATAAAAATGCTGATAATTTATGTGGATTTATTTTGTATCCTGCAACTTTGCTAAAGTTGTGAATTGTTTCTAGTAGTTTTTAGTTCAGTCTCTAGGGTTCTCTAAGTAGACCATCATATCATCTGCAAAGTGTGATAATTTGGTTTCCTCATGACCTACTCTAATTCCTTTCATCTCTTTTTCTTCTCTTATTGCCAAAGCTAACATTTCTAATACAATATTAAATAGTAATGGTGACAGTGGGCAGCCTTGTTTTACTCCTGATCTTATTGGGAATGGTTCTAGTTTGTCTCTATTACATATGATGCTTGCTGATGGTTTTAAGTAGATGCTTCTAATCATTTTAAGGAAAAGGCCATTTATTCCTATACTCTCTAGTGTTTTTAATAGGAATGGGTGTTGGGTTTTATCGAATGCTTTTTCTGCATCTATTGAGATAATCATATGATTTTTGTTAGTTTGGCCATTAATATAATTGATTATACCAATAGTTTTCCTAATATTGAAGGAGCCCTGCATCCCTGGTATAAATCCTACTGGGTCATAGTGTACTATCCTGGGGATGACTTTCTGTAATCTCATTGCTAATATCTTATTTAAAATTTTTGCATCAAAATTCATTAGGGAAATTAGTCTATAGTTTTCCTTCTCTGTTTTCATTCTACTTGGTTTAGCTATCAGCACCATATCAGTATCATAGAAGGAATTTGTTAGTACATCTTCTTTCCCTATTCTTTCAATTAGTTTATATAGTATTGGATTAATTGTTCTTTGAATGTTTGGTAGAATTCACATGCAAATCCATCTGGCTCTGGAGATTTTTTTTTTAGGGAGTTGATTAATAGCTTGTTCTATTTCTTTTTCTAAAATGGGGCTATTTAAATAGTTTATTTCCTCTTCTGTTAACCTGGACAGTCTATATTTTTGTAGATATTTTTCCATTTCATTTAGATTATCAAATTTAGTGGCATAAAGTTGGTCAAAGTACCTCCTAATTATTACTCTATTTTCCTCTTCATCAGAGGAAAAGTTCTTCCTTATCATTTTTGAGACTAACAATTTGATTTTCCTCTTTCCTTTTTCTAATCAAATTAACTAGAGGTTTATCTATTTTGTTGGTTTTTTCATAAAACCAACTCTTAGTTTTATTTATTAATTCAATAGTTTTCTTATTTTCAATTTTATTAATCTCCCCTTTTATTTTCAGAATGTCCAATTTGGTATTTAATTGAGGGTTTTTAATTTGTTCTTTTTCTAGTTTTTTTTATTAAAAGCTTTTTATTTACAAAACATATGAGTGATTTTTCTACATTGACCTTTGCAAAACTTCTTTTTTGTTCCAAGCTTTTCCCCTCCTTCCTCCCACCCCCCACCCCTAGAGGACAGGTAATCTAATGCATGCTAAATATGTTAAATTATATGACAAATCCCATATATGTATACATATCTATACAGTTATCTTAGTGCACAAGAAACATCAGATCTAGAAAGAGAGAAAAAAAAACAACTTAAGAAGGAAAACAAAATGCATGGAAATATTCACAGAAAGTGTTAAAATGCTGTGTTGTGGTTCACACTCAGTTCCCTCAGGCCTCTCTCTGGTTGTATATGACTATCTTCATCGCTGAACAATAGGAACTTGTTTGAATCACATTGTTGAAGAGAACTATGTCCATCAGAATTGATCATCATATAGTCTTGTTGCTATGTATAATGATCTCCTGGTTCTGCTCATTTCACTCAGCATCAGTTCATGCAAGTCTCTCCAGGCCTCTCTGAAATCATCCTGCTGGTCGTTTCTTACAGAACAATAATATTCCATGACATTCATATACCATAATTTATTCAGCCATTCTCCAATTGATGGGCATCCATTCAGTTTCCAGTTTCTTGCCACAATAAAAAGGGCTGCCACAAACATTTTTGCACATGTGGGTCCCTTTCCCTCCTTTAAGATCTCTTTGGGATATAAGCCCAGTAGAAACACTGCTGGGTCAAATGGTATGCACAGTTTGATAACTTTTTTTTTTTTTTTGCTTTTTGCTGAGGCAATTGGGGTTAAGTGCCTTGCCCAGGGTCACACAGCTAGGAAGTGTCTGAGACCAGATTTGAACTCAGGTCCTCCTGACTTCAGGGCTGGTGCTCTAACCATTGCGCCACCTAGCTGCCCCAGTTTGATAACTTTTTGAGCATAGTTCCAAATTGCTCTCCAGAATGGTTGGATCTGTTCACAGTTCCACCAACAATGTATCAGTGTCCCAGTTTTCCCATATCCTCTCCAACATTTGTCAGTATCTTAGCCAATCTGACAGGTGTGTAGTGGTATCTCAGAGTTGTCTTAATTTGCATTTCTCTGATCAATAGTGATTTGGAGCACCTTTTCATGTGACTAGAAATAGTTTCAATTTTTTCATCTGAAAATTGTCTGTTCATATCTTTTGACCAATTGAAGAATGGCTTGAATTCTTATATATTTGAGTCAATTCTCTATATATTTTAGAAATGAGGCCTTTATCAGGACCTTTGAATGTAAAAATATTTTCCCAGTTTATTGCTTCCCTTCTAATCTTGTCTGAATTTGTTTGTACAAAAACTTTTTAACTTGATATAGTCAAAATTATCTATTTTGTGATTAATGATGATCTCTAGTTCTTCTTTGGTCACAAATTCCTTCCCCCTCCACAGGTCTGAGAGGTAAACCATCCTACATTGTTCTAATTTGTTTATAATATCATTCTTTATGTCTAGATCATGAATCCATTTCGACCTTATCTTGGTATATGGTGTTAGGTGTGGGCCAATTCCTACTTTCTTCCATGCTAGTTTCCAATTTTCCCAGCAGTTTTTGTCAAATAGTGAGTTTTTTTATCCAGAAAAGTGGGGTCTTCGGGTTTATCAAATACTAGATTACTATTATCATTGAGTATTTTGTCCTGTGATCCTATCCTATTCCACTGATTGACTACTTTATTTCTTAGCCAGTACCAAATGATTTTGATGACCACTGCTTTATAATATAGTTTTAGATCTGGTACAGGCAGGCCACCCTCATTTGCTTTTTTTTTTCATTAATTCCCTTGAAATTCTTGACTTTTTGTTTTTCCAGATGAATTTTGTTATTTTTTCTAGGTCAGTTAAATAATCTCTTGGGAGTTTGATTGGTATAGCACTAAATAGATAGATTAGTTTAGGTAGTATTGCCATCTTTATTATATTTGCTCGACCTATCCAAGAGCACTTGATATTTTTCCAATTGTTTAGATCTGACTTTATTTGTGTGGAGAGTGTTTTATAGTTTTGCTCATATAGATCCTGACTTTCCCTTGGCAGATATGTTCCCAAATATTTTATACTATCAAAAGTTATTTTAAATGGAATTTCTCTTTGTATCTCTTGCTGTTACATTTTGTTGGTGATGTATAAAAATGCTGATGATTTATGTGGATTTATTCTGTATCCCTGCAACCTTGCTAAAGTTGTGGATTAATTCTAATAGTTTTTTAGTTGATTCTCTAGGGTTCTCTAAGTAGACCATCATATCATCTGCAAAGAGTGATAATTTGGTTTCTTGATGACCTACTCTAATTCCTTTAATCTCTTTTTTTTGTCTTATTGCCAAAGCTAGCATTTCTAATAAAATATTGAATAGTAATGGTGATAGTGGGCAACCTTGTTTCACCCCTGATCTTATTGGGAATGGTTCCAGGTTATCGCGATTACATATGATGCTAGCTGATGCTTTAAAATAGATGCTACTGACTATTTTAAGGAAAAGTCCATTAATTCCTATACTCTCTAGTGTTTTTAATAGGAATGGATGTTGGATTTTATTAAATACTTTTTCTGCATCTATTGAGATTATCATGTTTTTTTGTTAATTTGGTTATTGATGTCAATTATTCTAATAGTTTTCCTAATATTGAACCATCCCTGCATTCCTGGTATAAATCCTACTTGGTCATGGTGTATTATTGTGGGGATGATTTTCTGTAATCTCTTTGCTAATATTTTATTTAAGATTTTTGCATCAATATTCATTAGAGAGATTGGTCTATAATTTTTTCTGTTTTTGTTTTACCTGGTTTAGGTATCAGTACCATGTCTGTGTCATAAAAGGAATTTGGTAGGAGTCTTTCATTCCCTATTTTTTCAAATAGTTTATATAATATTGGAGTAATTGTTCTTTAAATGTTTAGTAGAATTCACATGTAAATCCACCTGGTCCTGGGGATTTTTTCTTAGGGAGCTGATTGATGACTTGTTCTATGTCTTTTTCTAAAATGGAACTATTTAAGTAATTTATTTCCTCTTCTGTTAATCTGGGCAATCTATATTTTTGTAGATATTACTCCGTTTCACTTAGGTTATCAAATTTATTGGCATTAAGTTGGGCAAAGTAACTCCTGATTATTGCTCTAATTTCCTCTTCATTGGTGGAAAGTGCTCCCTTTTCATTTTTGAGACTAACAATTTGATTTTCCTCTTTTCTTTTTCTAATCAAATTAACTAGAGGTTTATCTATTTTGTTGGTTTTTTCATAAAACCAACTTTTAGTTTTATTTATTAATTCAATAGTTTTTTTACTTTCAATTTTATTAATCTCTCCTATTATTTTTAGGATTTCAAGTTTGGTATTTGATTGGGGGTTTTAAATTTTTTTCTTTCTCTATCTTTTTTAGTTGCAAGCCTTATTCATTGATCTTCTCTTTCTCTATTTTATGCAAGTTAGCATGTAGAGATATAAAATTATATCTTTATAACTGCTTTGGCCATATCCCACAAATTTTGATATGTTGTCTGATTATTGTCATTCTCCTGGATGACATTATTGATTGTGTCTATAATTTGCTCTTTCACCCATTCATTCTTTAGGATTAGATTATTTAATTTCAATTAACTTTTGTTCTATTTTCTCCTGGCTTTATATTGCATGTGATTTTTATTGCATCATGATCTGAAAAAGATGCGTTTACTATTTCTGCTTTTCTGCATTTGATTTGGAGGTTTTTATGCCCTAACACATGGTCAATTTTTGAATAAGTTCCATGAACTGCAGAGAAAAAAGTAAACTCCCTACTATCTTCATTCAGTTTTCTCCAAAGATCTATCCTACCTAACTTTTCTAACATTTTGTTTACCTCCCTTGTTTCTTTCTTATTTATTTTGTGGTTTGATTTATCAAGTTCT
Organism: Myrmecobius fasciatus; assembly: GCA_023553655.1. Classification (NCBI taxonomy): domain Eukaryota; kingdom Metazoa; phylum Chordata; class Mammalia; order Dasyuromorphia; family Myrmecobiidae; genus Myrmecobius; species Myrmecobius fasciatus. The sequence goes on from JAJPUD010013510.1 coordinate 41,569, forward strand.
GAGAGAGGGAGGTTGAGATCCCCTATTATTATAGTTTTGCTGTCTATTTCTTCTTGCATCTCTCTGAACCTTTCCTCTAGGAATTTCCATGCTATACCACTTGGTGCATATATATTTAGTATTGATATTGCTACATTATCTATGGTACCCTTTAGTAAAATATAGTTTCCTTCCTTATCTCTTTTAATTAGAGCTATCTTTGCTGATCTGATATAAGGATTGCTACCCCTGCTTTTTTTTGTTCACCTGAAGCATAATAGATTCTGCTTCAGCCTTTTATCTTCACCCTGTATATGTCTCTATGCTTTAGATATGTTTCTTATAAACAGCATATTGTTGGATTCTGGTTTTTAATCCGGTCTGCTATTCACTTCCGTTTTATGGGAGAGTCCATCCCATTCACATTCACAGTTAAAATAACTAATTCTGTATTTTCTGCCATCTTATTTACCCAAGTTGTGTTTTTCTCTTTCCTTTCCCCTTTCTCCTTTCCCCCCTCCCCAGTATTTTGCTTTTGATGACTGTCTCCCCCAAATAGTCCTCCCCCCCTTTAAAGCCCCTCTTCCTCTTTTACTCCTTTCCCCGATTCTTCTATTTTTCCTTCTATTAGTCTATCCCTTTCTTTTCCTCCGTTCCCTCTCTCTTCCATATAAGGAGGGACAAGTTTCTCTGTAAAACCAAATGTGTCTGATATACTCTTTTAGAACCCAATCTGATTAGAGTAAAATTTACACATTGCTCATCTTCCTCCTTTCTTTCCCTCAATTATATTAGGTTTTCTTTGCCTCTTTATGAGATTTTATCTTATTTTTACCTCCTTTTTAAACTTTATTTTACCACCTTTTCCCTCTTTTTCCCAGTATGATAGCCTTTCCACCTCTAGTTTCTTTTTCATATTATCAAAGTAACATGAAATTATACCCCCATTCTTTAAGTATGCCTATAGTAGAAATATAGTTCTCAAGAGTTCTTTCCTTTTTACCTTTTTATGCTTCTCTTGAGTTCTGTGTTTGGAGGTCAAATTTTTTGTTCAGATATGGTCTTTTCATTAGAAATAGGTCAAATTCATCTATATCATTAAATGACCATCTTCTTCCCTGGAGGATAATGCTCATTCTAGCTGGATAGATTATTCTTGGCTGTAATCCAACTTCTTTTGCCTTTCGGAATATCTGGTCCCCGGCCCTTCCATCCTTCAATGTGGAGGCTGACAGATCTTGTGTGATTCTAATTACAGTTCCTCAATATTTGAATTGTTTCTTTCTAGCTCCTAGCAATATCTTTTCCTTGGTGTGATAGTCCTGAAATTTAGCCACGATATTCCTTGGGGATTTAATTTTGGGGTCTCTTTCAGGAGGTGATTGGTGAATTCTTTGGATGTTGATTTTGCCTTCTGATTCTAAAACATCAAGGAAGTTTTCTTTCAAAATTTCCTGGAAGATAGTGTTTAGATTCTTTTTTTCATCATGGCTTTCAAGAAGTCCAATAATCCTTAGATTGTCTCTCCTAGATCTATTTTCCAGGTCAGTTGTTTTTCCTAGGACATGTTTCATATTTTCTTCTATTTTTTTTTTTCAATTTTTTTGTTTTTGCTTGACTTATTCTTGAAGTCTTATTAAGTCATTCACTTGCATTTGTTCAATTTTAATTTTTAAATGTATTATTTTCTTCGGTTACCTTTTTTTAGCTCCTTTTGTAACTGGCTAATTTGTTCATTGCTTACTTTTTCCATTTCACCAATTTTGTTTTTCAGTAAATTGGTGTCTTTATCATATCTCTTTTGGAGGGCATTATATCCTTCTTGTACTGATCTCAATTCATTTCCCCATTTTTCTTCTCTCTTTTGAGATTCTTTATATAATCTTGTGTAATGTAACGTAATTGTGAAATGGGGACCAGCTCATGTGTGTTTTTGTGTCTTCCTCTGGGGTTGCTTTCCCTTTAGGAACTTCAGGATCTGAGGTCTGCCCTTCTTTCTCTCCATAAAAGCTGTCTGGTAAGAACTATCTTCTGTTTCTTACTCATTTTTACAAAGCTTGTGGTCTGTTTAAAGCAGAAAAACAGTGGCTGTGGTAATTTGCCCTGGGGCAATTTGGACCACCAACTTCTGGTGCTGGGCTGTCGGGCTAGGACCTGGCGTTTAAAGAGGGTTATAATCTGCCTTTTATTTTTTTTAAATTTTCTTTTATTACAGCTTTTTATTTCAGAACATATGAGTGATTTTTCTACATTGACCTTTGCAAAAACTTTTTTTTTGTTCCAAGCTTTTCCCCTCCTTCCCACCACTCCCCACCCCTAGATGACAGGTAATCTAATACATGCTAAATATGTTAAATTATATGACAAATCCAATATATGTATACACATCTTTACAGTTATCTTACTGTACAAGAAACATCAGATCGAGAAAGAGAGAAGAAAAAAAACAACTTAAGAAGGAAAACAAAATGCATGGAAATATTCACAGAAAGTGTTAAAATATTGTGG